>PVJA010002147.1:0-111733 GCA_004027025.1 Myocastor coypus | reverse complement strand
TTTTTTTTTTTTTTTTTTTTTTTTTTTTTTTTTTTTTTTTTTTTTTTTTTTTTTTTTTTGAGACAGGGTCTCGCTATGCAGTTGAGGCTGGTCCTGAGCTCACTTTTGTAGCCCAGGCTGGTCTCGAACTCGCACCAATCCTCCTGCCTCAGCCTCCCGAGTGCTGGGATTACAGGCGTGAGCCACCACGCCCGGCTCGCAGCACTGTCTTTTGGGGGCCTCCCTTTCTTTTTGGCACTGTGATGACCAAACAAAAACTGCACTTTGCAAAGCATTTTGTAAGACATTTATTAGCCATTAGAAAACGTATTCTTACCACCCAAGTCAAGACAAACCCCTCTGGATAGAGCTTTGCTATGCTGGCCAATTAATGTGAGCAGATTCACCAGAGAATTAGTCTATCCGGCTGTAGGCTGTAGGGCACAGGGCTGTCCAAGCTGCAGCTAGCTTTCCACTATGGCCATCACCTCTGCCACCGATCGCTGGCAGCACCCTACCACAGCGCTCCACTCCAGTGCTCGGTCTGCCCGAGTTCCTGTCCTTCACCACCTGAAGGCTGTTAACGCAGGGCTCCTCAGTGGTTGCTGTTTAGTGGAGCAGACGAGAATCTACCCTTCCAAAGCCCAAAGGGATGAGTCTGAGAGAACAGAGCTGCCCCTACAAGAACGTTGAACAGGCATGTTTATCTGTTCAATTATGTCCCGCAGACTTTGGATTTGTCACCTGTAGACTGATCATGCTTGGTTACCAAAATGAGCCTGATATCACCTCTGCATGCCCAGGACCATCTCTGAAGAAATGCCAGATCCAGCTACTAGTCACCAAAATACACATTTTAGGCACTACCTGTAATTTTGTCAGTAATAATATCAATAGCAGCAGCTAATATTTATGGAATTATGCATTCTGCATAGGTTGTCTCTTGTAATCCCTGTAAGAATTCTACAAATCATGAACCCTATTTGTTCAGTGGGAACCTAAGGGTAACAAGGGTTATGCATTTTTTATAGCTGTCAATATTCTGTTATATGAAAGCAATATGTGAAGGATCTTTATACTAAGTATCATAAGTTTCAGAGAAAAAAGTTGTATTGAAGTTGAGTCTGGGTCTATAAATCCAACTTTTCTGAGGACCATGGCAGGATAACTCATAGTATGTATTAGCATGGTAAGGGCTTGGAGAAATTCTGCACAACAAGAAACTTAGGGGTTGTGGAGCACATTTCAATTTAAGAAAACAGTGAAACTGTAGATGTTTAAGCTTCATAAATGTTTTCTTATAGGTGAATCTATTGGCCTACTTCTAAGGTTCTTTTTTTTTTAAATGGCCAGCTCAGCCTGCCCTGAGGGTGGGGCTGGTACAGCATGTGGTTCTGGGGATCAAACTGTGGTCCCTGCAGTTGCTTAAACTTCCCTAAGTGAGCGCTTTAGACCACTGAGCCATCTCACTGGCCTGATTGGCCTACATTTTATGATGGATGTATTTTCCTAAATTTTAAACTAGGATATTTTAAAGAGCATGGACATAAAATGGATAGCAGACCCTGACTTTCCTTACACTTGTCACTCAGAAACCTGTCCTACACACTTACAGATTTCCTCTGTGAAGTGACTAATAGTTTGTCACTGGCTACCATGTCGTTATAAAATTACCTATATTTCCTGTATTTTCTGCTGTTTGAATAGAGAACCCAATATATAAGTTGCAGTCTTCTCTGTTCCCATGATGTAAAAGAGAATTCACTTGTGCCTTTGTGTGGCATCAGAGCCTGAAGAATAGTCCCAGGTAGCTAGCGAACTCAAACCGGGAGCACCCCACCTGCCTCACTATCAGGTCTTGAAAGCTATTGATGATAGACATTTGCTATAAAATAAGTGCCTATCAGTACTAAATAAATTTCAAGCAAAGGAAGAGAAAGTATATGAACTTAGAATTTGATTTACTTAAAAATAAATTTCAACTTAAATATTTTTAAACTAGAAGGGAGCCAACATACCCATCTTCATTTGTTTCCATTTTTATTTGGCCTTGGTAGGCATACATTCCTCCTTCTTCATACGTATTCTGATAAGGCCATGCTGATCTCCCGTTGACATGAAGTTTCACAAGATCACTGCGGAGCTTTTCATTCTCAGATTCCAGCTTGCTGATAGATGTGTGCTTCGCATGTGCCCTGTTCGTGATGTCCGTACTCTAGGAAAGAAAGCGAGCTAGCACTCAGTGAGCTGACCTGGACAGGGACCTGGCTTTTCTGTGTGTTTGGCCACAGCGTGGGATGACCTCTGCATAGCAGCTATGCGGCGTGGCTCTACTTTGCCGGTCTAGCGCTCCCTCCCTTCCCTCGCCTCTCTCACCACACAGAGAGAAGCCATGCATGCGGTAGTGTGTATTTCAGCTCAAGAAATGCTCATCGTAACTGGCCTGATTCCAAGGCTTTATGTGTTTATGAGGCATACCTGTTAGTATTGGTTAATAATGGAAATAAAGTACGTTCCAATTTTTTTTTTTTTGATGGTACCAGGGATAGAACATAGGACCTTGCTGCTAGCCAGGCAAGCACTTATTCCACTGAGCTATCTCCCCAGCCCTACATTTCAATTTTAAAAGAATATTCTTGTGATAGTATAGAAAATAAGGAATATTAAGAACAAAACAAACATTCCATACAACCACCACTTAGGGATAACTTCTACTAGTATTCATATCTTTGCAATCTTTTTCTATCAATGGGAAATACAATCAATATCAATATAAAATGATAATCAATATATAAGCATTTATACAATACAATATCATCCAAATCAAATATACATATGGATACATGTAAAATCATTATAAAATTATAATGTAAAAATGTAATAAGGTTTTAGAAACTTCTTTCCTCCTGACTACTGTATATAACTGAAAAGTTACATTTTTGTAGGTTTTTTTTTTGGTACCAGGGATGGAACTCAGGACCTTGCACTTGTCAGGCAGGCACTTATGCCACTGAGCCATCTCCCTGGGCCCCAAAATAAGATTTTAATGACTGCATTGAAGAAGTATAAATAAATTCATTTAGTCATTTCTCTGTTAATGAATGTTTAATTTATTTCCACATTACACATAATACTGTGTTTATTTCCTTATACACAAATCCTGGTCTACATTCCTTTAAATATATTCCAATGGTTGGGACCAGAGAATAAGTTGCAGGAATGACTGCTGAGGACTCAAATAAAAAGTGCCAGTAATTTCCCTCTATAAACTTTAAAATTTCTAGTCTCATAAATTCTTACCAATAATGTATTAAAAAGCCTATTTTTAATCACACTCACAATAATTTAATATTACTATTTCATTAAATTCTAACTTGACAGAGCAAGGGCAATTTATTAGTTGCATATGTTTTCATATTTCTCTGGCAATTTTATTCCATCATTTATCAACTGTGTATTTGTATTCTTTGCTCATTTTTCCATTATGGTGTTTGAGCTGAAAGAATTTCTTTTAATGTTAGAGACAGTAATTCATTGTCTGCTCATTTGTGTGAAAGTATTTTTATGTGATACTAAAGTTTTAAGTTTAGTATATGGTGTATTTATCCAGATAGTTTTCTTTTTGCACTTTAAAGTTAAATTTGTCTTGCTCTTCTGTGATTTATTTGCTCTTCTGTATTTTCTCCTGTTTATAATTTCAATATATTATATTTAATTCTTTATTTGGAATTAATTTTTTCTAAATGGGAGAAGAGGCTAAAATAATTATTTCCATCATTGAAATCACATATTGATTAAAACATCAATTCCTCACTGCTGAATAAGGCAAAAGTTATATACTAAATCTATGTAGACTGATGTCTCATCCTGGACCACTTTGTCCCACTGCTTATGGTTGACACTGTGCCACGATTCCACAGTTTTGAGCAATGTGGCTTCACAGTGAAATTGTACTGTCTAGAAGGGACCACCCAATTTTAATGCATCATTGGAAGAGAAAATAATTTTTTTTTTTTTTTTTTTTTTTGTTAAATGTATCAGTTACTCAGTTAGGTTCTTAGTAAGAAATTTAGAACACTATTTTATGAGGATAAACTCCTTGTCAGAGCAAAAACAGGTTGCAGGTTGCTGCAGAGCTGAGGAAACAGCTTTGGTTTTTGCTAAAATCTGTTGAGTCCACTGCTTTCTGATTCACCTTGCGCTGCTCTGAAATCTGGTATCTCTCTTCCTTGGTGTTGAAGATTTCGCCCTCTTGGTGTCTGGGTTTCCGCAGCTTCTTCTTCCTGAAGTGAGGTGAGGTGCTTGGGGATTTTCACCTTGCAGATATCAATTTTTGTAGAGGTGGCAATGACAAATTTCTGGCATGTTCTTTGTAGAGGAATACAATTAAGGCTAAGAGGCCCAGTCACAAGTAGCAAGCCACTGGCCAACTGCTGCTTGCCTCTGTGATGCCAGTGAGGATGATCAAGATGGTGCCAGGAGTGATGCCTGTTCAAAGTTTCCTCACATGCTGACTGGAGGGATTCTTGCCATGGCTCAAAAGCTTTCAGGGCACATCTTCAGTAGGGCAGTATCTAGGCATTTTCTGAAGCTTAATCACCTTGTCCTGTCTCTACCGACTGGTTTTGTGATGGTAGCAAGAACTTTCTCCTATTTCTTCGCAATCTTTGATTTAGCAGCTGTATACTTTCTCTTGTACAAAGCCTTTCTGGAATACATAGCAGTTTGGGAGTATCTACCAATTCCTCTAACCTGGACAGGATGTCGGCTGCAGTGGGGCTGTCCCTTTTTTTTTTTTTGCCTGCACATTACCTTCTTCACCACTACCACTGGCAGCAGCCTTCTTGGCTTTGGATTTCTTTTCTCTAGTGTCTGGCTTCTCAGTTTTTTTTGCAAGATGGGAAAGAGAGCTAAGTTTTTGTTTTTGTTTTTTCAATAAAATATGTTTAAGTCACACAATGGGGGGCTCAGAGTAATACAGATTCCTGTGGCTGGTTCAATGAAACTGTTTTAAGTAGTTTCCTAGGAAGTATGGACAAGTTTTTAAAAAGTAGGCTGTAATTTCACAATAAAAATACTGGACTGCATATAATACTCAAGAGTCCAATGATTTAAATACTTATTAATTGCACAGCTGATGATTAATTCTTCTGATTTAAGACAAATATTTTTGCATAAAAAGTATACCTTAAGTACACTATCTCTTTTATTTTTTAAAATTAAAAAATATTCGTACATGTTTTCAGAACATAATGATCCATTCATCTGGGAGTTGTTACATGCAAAATAACAAGTCTTTTGTACTTCCTGTTCTCCTCTCCTAAAATAATTTTTTGTGAACCTCTAGATATCTATGGTTCAAAATTCTTTAGATTATGAGTGATTAGAGCTTAGGGCCCAGTTGAAATTCTTAAATGAAGAGTTTTGAGCATTATTTGTGGTCTACCACTTCATACATAAAATTATTTTATATTTTAAAAAATTATTATAATTTGATGCTAGCATATGGACTATTAAGAGAACACATAAATAATATAGAAACACAGCATCAAGGCTTAAGGGAGTCTGCAAACATGCAGAATGGCTAATCCAACACCTTTGCTTTTCACTACAGAAACGAAGGCTAAGTGTGCTCTTACTTTATCCTTTTTAAGCCTTAAACAATAGAAAATTATTTTAGAATTTTCTTAGAATAAAAATTATCATGAATATTTTATTGGTTCAATAGACAAAAATCTCATATAAAAATCAAACACTGGGGCGGCAGGGAGATAACTCAGTAGAATAAGCACTTGCCTGGCAAGTGCAAGGTCCTGAGTTCAATCCCTGGTACTACAAAAAGAAAAAAAAAAAAAAGAGTTCATATACAAAATCAAACACGGTTACATTAAACAAGAAATATGAGAAGCACAGAGCTTGTTTATGCTGCCTTGTGAAACCTGAAGTTGTTGATTAATTAATTAATTAATTAATTCATTATTCATCGCTCTTGCTCTTCCACTGACACACAATGAATGCTTCATCTCTACCTGATGTTGTGAGGAGCTGCACTGATACCAACAGTAATAAGACATAATTCCTGCTTGCCATCTAGTGCAAAAATGACAAGATACAAGACAAGCTGGACTGAAATGTAAGCCAAGTTTGGACAGAATAATTCATTCTGACTGACTTTACAAGTGTGGTTTTATTGAGGAAAAAGCTGGTACTTAAATCAGGCTTTTAAGGCAACAACAAAAGCAAAAGCATGGCAATAGCATGTTAGGCATGTTAGGAAAATGATCTGAATGGAGTCCAATCCAAGAAAAGAACAAAGACGAAAACTAGAAATCCAAGTGTTTCCGCTGAGGATAAAAGCAAATTCAACTAAAGTGCCAGACCATTTGTGATGTCCTAATAAATCCTGACCAGCTAAACAACCTCTTATTGAACTTTCCAGATGAATTCAGCATATTACCGTGTACTGTCCAGGGTCTAAATCTCCCATCATTCCCTTCAGATGCGTGTTCTCTGTTCTGACAGCTTTGTATCTCATACCTGAGAACTGAAAGATAAAAGTGTAAAACTTGTAATAAAAACACATAATTTTATCAAAATTAATTTTACCTTGAGAATGCAAATCTTTTCTAGCTATAGTGACAATACAACTATTACTAGTAGTTGTAGTAATAACACAATATAAACTTCTTAGGTTTATTGACTACTTTTTAAAAAAATTGTGTATTTGGTGCAGATCTCAATCTGCAGATCAGACTCATAGCGATCCTCCTGTTTTCAGCCTCCCCAGCGCTGGGATTACAGGTGTGCACCACCACTCCTGCACTTTGTTACTAGCTCAATGCGCCCTGTGGGCAGGGCCCGTGCTGCATGTGAGACCAGGGATCAAACCCTAGTCCCTACACTTGCCAAAGTAGGCACTTAGTCCACTGATCTATCTTACTGGCCTTGGCTGAGTACTCTTTTTTTTTTTTTGTATGTTAGGGAAGGGTCTACAGGGTATCCAGGGTCTCACTTTTAGACTGGACTCATAGAGATCTGCCTGTTTACAGCCTCTGAAGAGCTGGGACTACAGACACATGCCACCATGCCCAGTCTTTTTTTTTGAAAGAAAATTATGCCTTTATTCCTCACTTTGCCAATGAGGCAGGCTGAATAGTTTACTTTTTGGTAATCAGTCAAAGAGACCAAATCCCATAACCTCATCTAACTCCTCCAACTCCTCCTTGGTTTCCACCTTGACCATGCCCAGTCTTGAAGGATTTTTTTCTTGGCTGGCTCAGCCTGCCTTAAGGGTGAGTCTGGGGATCAAACCTCTGTCCCCTGTGCCTGAGTGGGATTGCAAATGCTTAAAACTGCTGAGCTAACCTGAAAGCAGCACCCCTGACTGAGTACTCTTATTATTCAGCTTTACTCTTTCTTTCAGGCCATACCTTCCCTTATAACCAATATTAAATTAAAGAGATAGAATAATGATTCATTTACTTTTTTCTTTCTAATCCCCAAATCTCATTTCTTCCACTTTTTAATTGTATGCGAATTAACAGAACAATCACAATTTTAAGCCATGCTCGAAATAACACTGTCCACTAAATTTCTTTAGCATCTGACATCTGATTCATTTATTTTACAATGTATAATACATAACTTTCATGTTATTTTTGTCATTCCTATTTTTTTTTTTTTTTTTTTTTTTTTTTTTTTTTTTTTTTTTTTTTTTTTTTTTTTTTTTTTTTTTTTTTTTTTTTTTTTTTTTTTTTTTTTTTTTTTTTTGGCCAAGTTTCTTTTGATTGTGATTTCCTAATCTATCTCATATGTTTTCTTTTCTGATTTCACCTACTTGGCAGTACTTTTATATAGTTGCCCTTTATTTGCCTGGGGTTCACTTCTATTACAAAAAAAAAAAAAAACTTAAAAGATCTACTTCTATCAATTATAAATATAAGCTCACAGATAAAATCAAATATAAGAATATAAAAGTAAAAGAATCATTCATAACCCAATCACTCAGATCACTATTACTGTCTGTAAAATATCTTTCCCCAGTGAAGTACAACTGATAATACTACTCCAACTATATGGTTTTCTTCCATATTACTATACAAATAAGTCATAGTTTAAGGCTCCATGTTGAAGCTTTTTATTTCTACAACACAGGATAAAAGTAAATTTAATAGTCATGCTATTTGGGAAGAAATCCTCATATGCCTAAGAAGTTATTGAAAATTTCTCAGTGCTTTATGCTTTTAAAATATCTCGATTTGAAGCAAGGGGGGGCTTATAAATCTGTTAATAGCAGGCTACCAATTTTATTATGAATAAGGGATTAGGGGATTTAAAAACTAAATAGGAAGAAAGAAGGAAGGAAGGAGGGAAGGAAGGAAACAAGGTAAGAAGGGTGGTGGGCAGGCTGCAGGCTGGCGGGGTTAAAAATTACTTTTAGTGTTTTAGTAGAACTCCAATTATTTCTTCCCCATGCTGTACATAGCATGAATATTCAATAAATGATTTCATATTGTGACATCCATATTTTAAATAACATACATGAAGTAGAGGGTGGGAAATATCCAAGAAAAGCTAGAGTTTTTAAAAAATCAATGTTAGTGAAAAGGGGCTGAGGAAGAAATCTCTGCTTAGAGCAAGTGTGGGCAGTGCTCTGAGTACGAGCTACAACGAGATGTGAGCATGGGCTTTGATCATACTCTTGCGTTGCTGCTTCTTTCCCCAGTTCTTTTGTCATGGTACTTTGAGGCATGTCATAAAGGTTTTATGTGACAAAACACTGTGGTGACACTGCAGGTGTCTGTGTGATGCGAAGTCCTGGAACGAAAGCTAGTGATGCGATGGTCATGTATCTGCAAGGAGGGCCACCGTGCGAACCCAGCAGAGTGGGCCCGGGAAGGCTCGCGTACCTGTTGTTTTGCTAACAATTTTTCTTTTATTTCTAACTCTATCTTTAACTGTCTTTCCAGAAGGGCAGCTTTCCTCATCACAGTTGCTATAGTGATCTCCTTCTGATGAAGCTCCTGGGTTAAGTTAGAGATTGCATTTCTCATCCTTTCATGCTCCGAGCTGTGGTACTCTTCCTCCTGATAAAGCTGGTTTCTTATCTGTAGCAGATAAAGTCCAGACATCGTGAACAAGTCTTTTTATAGAGCAACTTAAAGCTATTATTGGTCATGCTCTGTCTTTCTGCCCTAACACTTGGGTAGGCCCCCTCTAGCCTCTTTTTCTGATCAACGATCAATTGAAAACAAACACGTACATGATTCATTTTTATTTTCCCTTCCGATTCCAAAATATCACTTCTCAGTTCTATTTTCTGTTGCATGCAAATCATTACCCACTACAATGACCTTACATTGATAACTACATTGGAAGGTAGCTAAAGTATTATGAAGCACTTTCTATGGAGAAAAAAATTGCTTAGAAAGGTTAAGTGACTTATGCTATACCATTTGAGACTGCACACTATGTATTTTAGAACAAAAGTATACTAAGCCTTAACTTTAATGTGTCCACACACATGCACCACATCACCTGCTCCTCTCAGCCTGGGGAGTCTCTTACATTTGTGTTCTTGGCTAAGGGATCTCTTGATTCCTGAAGTCCTCGGACTCAGGCAGCAAAGTCAGCATATTCCATTGCAATCCTTTTAAGCCTCTCCTCTGTGCTCTCTGTCACCCTCCTCCTCCCCCTATGCCGGTCCAGCCTGCTAGCATTATTTCCACAAGCTACTCACACTTTCTAATGCTTGAGATTCAGAAATAAGCACACCAGGAACAATCTCAAAGCAAATAATCCATTGGCAAAACAGAAAAATAAACAGATACTGGTTGCTAGCTGTAGTCATGGAGAGTATATAACGCCATCCAGGGATGGATGTCTGGATTAGATTCCTGAGGAAAGGTCGCCAGACTGGATCCTGAGGGGTGACTGGAGCCAGCTGGAGGGCAGAGCATACTGAGGGGATCCCAGGAAAAAAATACAATGAAAAAGGAATCCCCGTGGCTGGATGGAGTGCTATGAGAACTAAGGCTGGAAAGGTTAGGTAGAGGTCATTCACGAAAGATCTACATAAATCTACTCCCATGCACTCCACTTTAAAATGTTTCTTAAAAATTTCGTCTTTAAGCGTTTCAGTGTGCATCTCCGAAAGAACAAGGGGACACTGCCATACTCCTCTATGCATACTCTTAACCATAGTGACAATACCTTTATAATGTCCTAATTAGTAATTGCTCCATTTCATCAAGTATTCAGGCTCAATTCACCTTTGACATAGTCTAAAAAATGCAACAAATGGTCTTTTTTTTTTTTTTGTCTTTTTGAGACAGGGTCTCACTATGCAGCTCAGGCTGGCCTTGAGCTCACTTTTGTAGCCCAGGCTGGTCTCGAACTTGCACCGATCCTCCTGCCTCAGCCTCCCGAGTGCTGGGATTACAGGCGTGCGCCACCACGCCCGGCAACAAATGGTCTTTAAGTTTAATTGAGTTAGGCTTTAACCATTAGCCATCTATTAAAACTGGTTCATTATGTAATCCACACTGGCCTCGAACTATGGAGCTCAGGCTGGCCTGGAACTCACAACGTGCTGGGAGTGTAGGCCTGTGCCACCCCACCCAAATCCTCATGTCTCTTTTCAAAGCTCTTTTGGGGCCTGGCGGGATGGCTCAGTGGTCTAAAGTGCCTGCTTGGGAAAGCTTGGGCGGCTTCAGGGACCGCGGTTGGATTCCCAGCACCACATGCTGAGCCAGCCCTGCCCTCGGGGTGGGCTGAGCCGGCCATAAAAATGAGTGAATAAACAAAGGTTCTGAAACAAGAAAAAAAATAAAAAAATAAAAAAATAAAAAATTCTTTAAAAAAAACCCAAAAAACAAAACAAAGGTCTTTTGATGCATTTCTGTGTGTTCATGGGCCTCGTCCCATTCAGTACCCACAAAGTCTTTCTGGCTTGCAGACTAACAAATACGAAGGTGCATAACTTTTCACAGGCACATTCTGATGACAGGCAGCGTGATTCCTGGACATGTGACTACCCGCAGAGCTCTCACCCTCTTGTGGACAGGCCCTGGAAGGTTGCTCATGCTTGGAAAAGCTGGCCTTTTTTTTTTTTTTTTTGTCTTTTTGAGACAGGGTCTCGCTATGCAGTTGAGGCTGGTCCTGCGCTCACTTTTGTAGCCCAGGCTGGTCTCGAACTCGCACCAATCCTCCTGCCTCAGCCTTCCAAGTGCTGGGATTACAGGTGTGAGCCACCACACCCGGCTAAAGCTGGCCTTAGAGAATGACTCTGGGCCACAATGACCTAACATGGAACAGATGTGTGGCTTCCTTGGTGAGGCATTATTATTATTTGTATTTAACACATGGCCTACAGGGTCTTGCTATGTAGATTGGACCCATAGTGTTTCTCTTCTTTTCAGCCTCCCAAGTGCTGGGCCAACACACCAAGTCTCAATCACAGTCTCAGGAGGAGGGATGTCCTGGGCCTGGGGCAAGCATGGCACCCCAAGGATTGAACCCCAGCCACTGCATTCTGCCTAAGCTTGTGTTTTAGTCCACTGAGGTATCTAGCCGACCCTTGGAACAGACCCATGTGGCTTCTTACAGACATTTTATCTTAAGTTGGACATGATAGTACACATCACATGACCTTAACACTGCCATATAACAGACTGAAAGAAGGGGCAGAAAGCTGACCAGACCTAACTTATCAAATCTTGGAAGCAAAAGACGACCAGAAGATTTGAATGCAGACAGCCAACACCAGAACAATGTTACAACTTTCCTTTAATGTTCTATCTCCAGTTTTTCTTAGAATTCATTTGGTGAGACAACAGCGTTGTTTTGCAGTTGGTCTGGAATTGCTGATTGCTTCCTGTGGTGTGGTTTAACACGTTCCTCTAAAAATGGAGCTTGGAGAAAGAATAATATATGGCTATAAAGTACCAAACTATTTCTATTACTTTTATAATGTTTGCTATTAAAACAAAATGCTATATTGCAAAGCTATTTTCCTAATTTACCTGAACTTCAAATGACTTTTTACACTACTAATAATGTGAATTTTATAACAAAATAAGTGACTAAAAATAGTTCTGTACTGGAAGGGGAAAAATGAAAACACAAGATTTATAGTGTGTGACTCTTGTTGGTTTTATTACAAGAGTATGAAATGCTCTCCACAAACACTTTTTGGAAGCCACAGCTATTTGTGTGCGACTCCTCTGTGACCTTTTCTGTGCAGTGCTGTACCTTCAAGCAGTCTCCAAGAGCCACAGGAGATGTACACCTCACATTCTCTCCCTCACTGTTGAAACTGTAAGAAGGGCCAGCCAGATAGCTCTGAGGACTAAAGCACCTGCTGAGGCAGAGGTAGGGGCTGGGCTTGATCCCCGACCTACCCTGCCAGCCCTGCCCCTGGGGCACACTGAGACTGGGCACGGTGGTACGTGCCTGTAATCCCAGCACTTGGGAGGCTGAAAACAGGAGAATTATTATGAGTCTGGTCTATGTGGTGAGACCCATTAGACCCCGTACTAAATACATAAAACAAACAAACAAACAAAAAAACTGTGAGAACTCAGTAGATTCTGTTGCTAAAACTGTCATTATTTTTGCAAAATCAGTGAGGTTTAGAAGGAAGTGGTACAGGCAGCTTTGGGCAGTTTTAATCAATCCTTTAGCTTAACCCATTTCCTGGGAACAGCAGCAAAGGACAGTTTTTTTAATTATGGGTTTAAAGTCAGTGAAATAAGTTTCATTGGACTGTGTGTTATTAAAGTATTCAAAATTTAATGAAATGATCATTAACTTGGAACACCTTTCATACTCTTAGTCTGTACTAGTTCTCTGACAGTCAATTCTCAGGATCCACATTTTATAGGATTGTGTTGAAATTAGTGGAACAATTATAACCCTACTACATGCTCAGTAAATGACTGAATTTATACTAACAATAATTAATTTAGGTGGGATAACTTAGCCTTCATGTTAATTAACTCATTTCAGCACTCAAGAGGCTGAGGCAGAAGGATTGCTGTGAGTTTGAGGCCAGCCGGGACTATGCAGTGAGACCCTGTCTCAAAAAGAACTTAATTTATTCTCTAAATTTTTACTTTCATTTACAGAGTGTCAGGCAATGTGCAGGGTGCTAGTTGGTAACTCCAAGCCATGCTCAGGTTTATCTTTTAAATATTATTTAGACTTTGCAGTGTTGCATATCTATACGTTTTGATTCTCCAATCTAAAGACCAGAGAGGCTAGACAGCAGCTTTCCATGAGGTCAAAAGCTTATGGAGAGACGTTAGTGAATCTCACTAGAAGAGAATATGCTTTCTGTAGGAAAGCAGCCAGCGCATGCTCTTTGAGAGCAACGGCTGGACCTTACCCATGTCCTATTCCTCCCTCCTGGCCCACTGCATGGCAAATGTTAGGTGCTTGGTGAAAACCGCAGGTGATATGCAAATACTGCAGCCGGAGTTTGGAGGCGCTTGCTCTGGGCCAGGTCTCGCTCTAAGACTTTCCCTGCAGCATCATAGATTTTAACAGAAGACCAAGCAATGCTGGAGAAGCTACTAGACTTTTTGTGCCTTAGTTTCCTCAAATATAAAAAAGGGATGATACTTATTTCATTCTATAAAATGGTTGCGAGGAATGAGGATTTGTTCCTCTCTCAAAATACTTCCTGGCACATGGTACGTGGAATGTAAGGAGCAGGCGCTGTGGGCTCACTTACTCCTGGCGACTTTCTGAGGTAGGCACGAATCATCCCCATCCTAGAAATACGGACCCTAAAGGAGGCGCACAAGCTTCCCCGTTTACACACGTGGCTGGCACCAAGTCGGTGCTATCAATTCTTGCCACACGCCACCTGTCACAGAGCTACAGAGTGGCCCTCCACTCTTCACGGGCAGGGCCACCTGGAGGCTTGTATTCACACAAAACAAAGCCAGAGTTATTAGCATTACAGATACCGTTAGCAGAAAATACAGAAGGCAAGGAAGGGAGAGAAAAGGAAGATTTGTATACAAAGGCTTCAGATATACCCAGATGAGTGCATAGCAGTATTTTCTATACCTTGTTTAATTCTTTTTCTTGATTTGGCTGATTCTGGGTCACTGAAAATAGTTCTTTCTTTTTGCTTTCTGTTTCTTCAATAGAAGATGAATAAGATGATTCAAGTCTACAAATTAAAAATAAAGTGAGTTAAAACTTATGCTTCATTTGATAAATTATTATTATACTGTTAAGTTTGAACACTGTAGGCTGCAGAGATCATTACTTTGTTAGAAATATTTTTGGTCATACAACTGCAAGTTCTAATATATTCATAGTCCATTAAGTATTTATATATTTGAGTGCAATTGATTTTAATGGGAAAAAGGTAGCAATTAATGTGGAATTTCACTTATACATTAAAAGTTGGCAGAACACTGGTACATAAGATTTCAGGGTAAAATAACCAGCTTGCTTCCTATAGTAAATAGCTTGGGAGTCAATCTTAAAAATCGAAACACATCCAGCTTGCAGTGCATTGCAGAAAGTAACTCTGAGGTGAAAAGCTCAAGAGGAACAATTATGCCATGAAAGAGTTCAAAACTGACTAAATCTGCGTCTAACCAGACAGAGCTCAAATGTGCTGTTCTTTGGCTATGTTTTTAGAAAATGGAATTGCAACTACATATTAATAATGGAGGAGAGGGCTGGCCAAATAGCTCAGTGGATTAAAGCGCTTGCTTAGGCAGACCCATGAACCAGGGTTCAATCCCTAGCCTGCCAGGGTGTGCTGAGATAGCGATTAAGACTGGGAAACACTTTTTGGTTAGAAATACTTATTATTATTTTTTTTTAAAGGAAAGGGTCTTCAGGGTATTCACAGTCTCACTAATAGATTGGATTCAGTGATCTGCCTATTTATAGTCTCCCAAGAGCTGGGATTACAGGAGTGTGCCACCACGCCCAGTCTCATTTGCTGTTTCGGTGAGCCATGGGGGTGGATCCAGCAGGGCAGGCCTGGGGATCGAACCCTTGGTCCCTGTGCCTGCTGGCGGCTGCTTTAATCTGTGGAGCTATTTGGCCAGCCCTGTTATAAACAGTTGTAAAAGGACAATTCCTAAGGAAACTTGGTAAAATATAAGCAGTCAATGTTCACTTCCATATGAGGCAAACTGGTAAAATTGAAATTATTAAAACACAAAAGTAAAGATGGCCGCATAGGCAGAGCAATTGTAGAAGTTTTCTACTGGAAGTTAGACTTGACTGGTTCTGGGGAGTCTGGAGTTCTGAGGACTGTATCTACGTGTAGCTGAGTGTAATTTTAGATTTTCAGAGCAGGTTCGAAAAGGTTTCACATATCAGAATTATAAACCACAAATAAAACAAAAAACCAAAATCAGTAATTATGGAAAGATAAAGATTGAAATCAAAGGGCCTTTCAAGGACATAAATTGACAGTGCTATCTTGGAGATATGTGTCTAGGTCATACATAATATACATTTGAAATATATATGTATACATATTGTGGATAACACCACAACTAACATGTTGCTATAATGTTATCCAGGAGAAACTGGTAGCATTTTTGTGTGTGTTATTGTTATTCATAAATATATAATATATATAATATGTATATGCATGCACAGTTTTCCCGTATAATGAAAATACCTGTGTACATTTTCTATTTCTTTTAATTTTCCACTTAATATTGTGAGCATTTCTATCTTATCCACTTATTTTTATTCTGAAATTATTCCACTGGATAAAATGGAAATGCTCATTTTGGAAGTAGCCTTACGGTTTTCTAATTTGCAATGAATTGAAAAAGTGAAAAGTGAAATTCCATATTTCTCAATTTTTCTAAGCAGTTTCAAGGAGCAAAACGCTGAATGCTAAAAATCTGATGACACATTTGTGAAGTTTGGTGAATGAATAAAAAAAGGTCAAACTCCAAATATGGACAAGTGGTAAGAAAATAACAGTCACATGAACATAAAATGTTAAAAGAATACATAAAGGAACCATTATTTGTCACATAGGGAAAATACTGGTGGCATTTTTAATATTGCAGAAACATGTCAGCCTGTCCTTTTACAACAAACAAAAGAAAAAGATAATACAATTAATTTCTTGAGAAAAGTTCTGAAAGTGAATAGAAACATTACTCTACTACTATAAAACACCGTGCATCTGCTTTCAGCGGTCTTGGCTGCCTTCGGTACGATCATAAGAAACAAAACTCCAAGTAAAAGAAGCCAAAACAGTGAAGCAGATGGAGCGGCACTCCACTGAGGACAAACGGAAGGAATCAGAACTGTGGTACCAAGGGGGAGGCGAGGAACCCCAAACACAATGCAAAGTGAGAAGTTAGGTACAGAACATTTGATGAGGTCTCAGGACACTAAAACTGAGGGATTCTTCCAAATAAGAAGGACACAGAGATCAAATACATGCCACATTTAATAGTTGAT
The DNA here is from genome assembly GCA_004027025.1 of Myocastor coypus. Classification (NCBI taxonomy): domain Eukaryota; kingdom Metazoa; phylum Chordata; class Mammalia; order Rodentia; family Myocastoridae; genus Myocastor; species Myocastor coypus. The sequence goes on along the minus strand of PVJA010002147.1, from coordinate 95,287 downwards.
GGCAAGAGGGCAGAACTGAGTTTAAGTTGGCTAACTGTGTGAATAAATGCAAGACTCAGGATGAAACCATGTACCGAAGGAGGGCGGAATATCTAGAATATCTAGAATTCAGCCGTGGCTCCTAACGAGTGCCAGAGAAAGTGTCCACCACAACCTTCAGCAAGGCAGAGAGCTACAGGCTGAATGGTGTGCTGCTCCCCAGGAGTCTTAAGTTTTAAGGTATATACATTGTTTTCTTTGTGTGAAGTTATTTTTCACCAACTTACCACACAGGAGCAGCACCCTACACATAATACTCAACAGCCTTATTGATCTTCAGTGGTAGTGAGGTACAGCTTGTGCACAGAGTTCTCAGTAATGGTGACTCACTAATAGGTCCCCTGATGTCCTTGGTGAGTCATTTTGGGGATCTTACTTTACCATTTGTGGTGGAAGACACATCTAAAAGAAACAGCATCCATCTCCTACAACTTTGACAGAAAACTCTCACTATTTTGCTACTAAAAATTTAAAATCCTGTCACTGACTTAACCTTAGCTTTGTGGAACTTTGTTTTGCTTTTGTTTTATTTTTCAGTACTGGTGATTGAACTTGGGACCTGTGTGCACCAGGCAGGTCCTTATGCTGCTGAGCGGTCTCCCTGGCCCTAGCTTGTGATTCTAAGAGAGTACTACATCAGTTAGCTGCTAAAGCACTCAGTAGCCTACTTACAAACATAACCAGTTAATAATCCTCAGAAACCTCATCTTCTTTGTGGCTATGGGGTGTGCAATATCTGTCTCATTTTAAAGAGGAAAATTATTTTAAAAAAGACCCTTTGTAGCCAGGCGTGGTGGCACACGCCTGTAATCCCAGCACTTGGGAAGCTGAGGCAGGAGGATCAGTGAGAGTTCGAGACCAGCCTGGGCTACAAAAGTGAGCTCAAGGCCAGCCTGAACTGCATAGGGAGACCCTGTCTGAAAAAAGACAATAAATAAATAAATAAATAAATAAATAAATAAATAAATAAAGGACCCTTCGTGGAACTAACAAGATGACAAGTGTGGAGGTAAGCGAGTAACATAGAGCTTTCAGGCACCCAAAACGGAAGCACTTGCCAAACACAGAATAAATCTTTGCTCCAAATATATAATTAAATACCAGCATCATGTATTATTTTTATGGTAGACTGAAGAATACAAGTTCTAAGAAAATTTCTGATTCAGTGTGACAGAGTATCTATAAAGCAGAACATGATACAATTTTCTAGGTAAAGATCAATTTTGAAGATAATGATCTTTTATTTTTAATTTTGTACACCAATTAGCAACATATTGACTAAAAATAACCCTTGCACTCTAGTTTCCACTCATGGTCTATATAAATAGGCTTGGAAGAGTTTCAGACTCTCAAAAACAAAGACCATACCGTTTTTTGTTTTCTTGAGAATTCTGGCACTCTCCCATTTTTAACAATTCCTGGTGTAACTGCAGTCGCTCCATTTCTATAATTCTTAAGAGATCATCACGGGACTGCAGCTCATTTTTGACTTCTGAGAGTCCTGCCTCCATGGCCTGAGCGAGACATCAGAGAGGGTCACTGCTTGTTGTCAACACCAGGATGTCCAGTAGACTTGAAAATGGTTAGCATCTATCACATCAGCCTGTTCTTAAAACCAAATTTAATCCTTTTCTTGCTCTACCTTACAGAACTGCATCGCTTGATTCATTTATTTCACACATACTTACTGCTGTCTTCTTATTTAGCTTGGCGACACATTCATAGGAACTGTAAGTGAAGAAAGAGTTGTGGGAGAGACCTGTTTCCACTGAGAAAGAAGAATGAAATCACATCCTATGATCACACGACTGAAATATGAAAATTTGAGAAAAGTACAATGTGTAGAAGTGTGAGGCTCTGTGGGTTCAATTTTCAGTAAGGGAGAGGAAGAGAGGTAGAGAGGGAGAGATATACATGCACACACACACACACACACACACACACACACACACAGAGAGAGAGAGAGAGAGAGAGAGAGAATGCTGGCATAAACATTAATGTATGAGTAATATAATGAGTTCCTAGGTTTTTTTTCTTTTTGAGACAGGGTCTCACTATGTAGTTTAGGCTGGCTTTGAGCTCAATTTTGTAGCCCAGGCTGGTCTCGAGATCCTCCTGCCTCAGCCTCCCAAGTGCTGGGATTACAGGCATGCACCACCACACCCTGCTTCTTAGTTTTTTTTTTTTTTTCAAAGCAAAGCTTTAAATATACAGTATGCTCCCAGATGCTGGAGACATGGGCTAAGTGCTGAGTTAAGGATTTAGAAGCACTATTTTAGCCTTATACATTCCCAAGATTCCAGAAGCACTTGGAATTAAGAGTAAGACATTCAAAATGGTGACTTAGGGGACCTACTTGGACAAGAAAATATTTGTTTTAAGCATGAGACTGTTTGAGAGGGGTTACAATTTTCAAGGGCCTGAGCTCAATCCCCGCCCGGTTCTTCAAAAAAAAAAAAAAGAAGATAAATTTCTTTCTTTCTTTCTTTCTTTTTTTTTTGGCTTTTTGAGACAGGGTCTCACTGTGCAGTTCAGGCTGGCTTTGAGCTCACTTTTGTAGCTCAGGCTGGTCTCGAACTCGCAACGATCCTCCTGCCTCAGCCTCCCAAGTGTTGGGATTACAGGCGTGAGCCACCACGCCCGGCAAGAAGATAAATTTCTAACTTCATATTCTGATCACAATACATCTATTTATCACTAATTATTATCACATGGTAAAATATAAATTTTATAAAACTAGCTTAACGTTCATCTGTTTAGTCAGAAAATCTGCCTAATAATTTGAGAGAAGAAATGATTTTAAGTCTTCAAATTAACCAATATTTAATTGCTATCTTTTTTCTTCATATTATCTAAAGCAAAAGGATAAAATATGTGTAAAATTTGGAAATAGAAGAGGGAAAGCGCTAAAATAATAAGAATTTCAGTTTTGTGTTCGAACAGACAAAATACACACTATTTTCTGAGGTGTAGAAATATTATCTTTTAAGAATCTTTTTTTTTTTCTTTTCTTTGTATTTTAGGGAAAAGTCTACAGGGTGTTCAGGATCTCACTACTAGATTGGACTCCTAGTGATCCGCCTGCTTGCAGCCTCTCAAGAGCTGGGATGACAGGTGAGCACCGCCACGCCAGTCTCTATTGCCATCTCAGTGTGCCAAGGGCTGGCAGGGCAGACTGGGGACTGAACCCCTGGCCCTTGCACCTGCTTGCATGTGCTTTAATCCACTGAGCTATTTGGCCAGCCCTACTTTTATTTATTTATTTATTTATTTATTTATTTTATTTATTTATTTTTTTTCTTGTTTCAGAACCTTTGTTTATTCACTCATTTTTATGGCTGGCTCAGCCCACCCCGAGGGCAGGACTGGTGTAGCATGTGGTGCCGGGGCTGGAACCGCGGTCCCTGAAGCCACCCAAGCTTTCCCAAGCAGGCACTTTGGACCACTGAGCCCTAAAAGTAGGGCCCCCAGCCCTACTTTTAGAAATCTTGATGTTTTAAAAATCAAATTAGTTTTCAAAAGTCTTTTCCCTAAGACTACTACTTTTTTGTGTGTGAAATGCATTCCAGATTAATTTCGTTTGTGCTTAATATATGCAATTCTTTTAAAAAATATAAAATGTAGATTTCTTGTTTAAATTTAAATTGAATAATGTTCCTAGATGCAAGAACAAAATTTTGTAAGCGTGTAATTTTTGTCAACTCCATCTTACTAATCACTGTAAATATGTCATATTAAATTCTATCATTATATATATAGAAAACACCACAGTATTGTTTGAGACTTTCTGGCAAAGAATATAAAAATTATTTTAAAAATTAAAAGATTTTCCAAAAAAAATTAAAAGATTTTTCAACCTCAGAACTATTGACAGTTTGAGCTGGGAAATACTTTCTATGGGGTTGCTCTGGGCCTTGTAGAATATTTAGTATCATTTCCGGCCCCCACTCCCTAGATGCTGGTGGCTCCCTCCATCTTGCTGTGACAAGCAAAAGTAGATCCAGTTATGGACAAATGTCACTGTGCAGACAAAATCATTCCGGCAGATAGCCATCAATTTAAGAAAAATAGGGACCAAGTGTGGTGGCGCAGGCCTAGAATCCCAACACTCGGGAAGTTGAGCCAGGAGGATCTTTGAGACCAGCCTGGGGCCTACAAAAGGGAGTACCAGGCCAGCCTGAGCTGCATAGCGCGACACTATGACAAAAAACAAAACAAACATGCCCCAAACTAGACAAATAATACTGTTGTTTTGCAACCTTTAGTATAAATACCAGTAAAAGGTCCATGATTATATCAACTCTTACAAACTTACTGTGATCTGAGTTTATTAGCTTGTGTTCAGAAACATTAATGAGTTATTAGGTACGTGGAAAGAAGCATGCATAAAGAAGGCTCCAGAATGGGCAGCATGGCTCCTCCTTAGCTTGGGCAACCCATGGCGCCTTCTCTGGTGCACATGTAAGCCTTGGAAGTGTGTAGAAATCTTTGGTAGTGGGGTGGGTGACAAGTCAGATCCTACTGGACTTGGGTCAGGAGGTGCAAGTCAATCAACAGATGTCCATAAGGGGTAGGGTGACTTGGGCCAGCAGCTGGTTCATGTTGTCTGACTTACTGCTCCACCTCCAGTGTCCCAGGTTGCATGCAGACCTGATAGCTGGCCTGGCTAACACACACATACACACACACACTCACACACTCACAATGCCAGGTTGATTCTAAGTTAATCTTTCCTAAATGATTCTAGTAAAGTATTATGGCTTCCATGGTGAACACAGAGGCCTGTGCCACATGAACAGATGTGTAGGGCCCAGAGCCAGATGCCTAAAAAAGGCACAAAGCAAAGTATTCTTTAAGCCATGTGAGATAAATTGAAGCCCGAGGGAAGAATATTTTCCAAGTACCCAGAAAAATAATCTGCTTGTTCATTAAATGTGATCCTGGCATAATTGATAACACTACAAACACAGGTGTGATGTAAATTTAAATCATACTTGAAAGGCACAAGTGACTGTCCCATGCCCAGGAAAACAAATGCAGAACGGCAGGGAGAACCCCACTGTGACCAACAGTCCTGGAAGCCACTCTCTCAGGGCTGGACGGGCTCAAGGGCAGGCCAAGCCTGGGAACTCCTGTCCTTCTAGAACAGAAGAGTCCAAGCTGATCTCATTCAGGTTATCACAGAGCCAGAGAAAACACCGCTACTACCTTTTCAATTTTTAGGAAATTTCTGGCTTCTTCACTGCTATAATATTTGCAGTTTTAAGTTGGTTTATTTGTTTATGCACATTTATATTCTAATTTGCATTAGAATAATATCACCCTCTTCAACCAAACCTGGATTTTGAGATGGGGAGATGTAGGTTTCTCAGAAATGCCACAGATTGGTTCTGTAATCATGTTCTATAAACATGTATTAAGAAAAAAGTCTCTCTCTCTTCTCTCTCTGTTACACACACACACACACACACACTCACACACACACACAATGCCAGTGCATCTACAGATATTCTGGGGAGTTGGGTGTTCGTGAATAAGAGATACATATTTAGTAAAGACTCAGCGATGACCAATTTTGGTAAGTGCTATGTAATCTCCCTAATAACTGCCAAGAAGTACAAAGACAAAGAAGGAAAAGAAAAAAATTGGGTTAAGAAAGATGAAATACTCGGATAAATCATCAATCCTATCTGCCAATGTGAAATGCATCTAAAAATAAAGTCTAGGTTAATCTTTGCTAAATGACTATGAAAAATAAAGTATTATGGTTTCCATGTTGAATGTTTGCACGGCAATAACTGGGGGAAGTTACTCGGCCACCGGGTGGGGCGTTCTTCCTGACACCCTTTTTCATTCTCTTCTTTGTGTTTTCCCATGATGCCTGCCTCAGCACAGGCCCCAAAGAACAAGATCAAGCAGCTATAAACTGACTCAGAGCTATGAGTCAAATAAACACATTTCCCTTTATAACTTGATGTCTTGGTTTGGGTTTTTTCAAGGTCAATAATGTAATACAGGGCACATTTTATAATATTTTATAGTGAATAAATTCTATACCAGTGCAGGAAATCTATCCATACACTAGATACTCAGGAATACAGCTGAGGACCTAGCGCCAGTTGGAGGGCTAGGGCCCACAACACAGTCTCATGCAGACCCACTGCCTGTATCTGGGCTGGAAAGGCCCAAAAGTCAGTGGTGGAAGCTAGGAAGTCTATGTCAGTGGGATGAAGGATCTGTGCTAACAGGTTGAGGGATCTGAATTGGAGTTAAGAAGCTCAGGGTAAGCACCCGAGTGCCCCCAGAAGTACCACAGCCATCCTTAGCACCAGTGAGGTCCCACAGCTCCTCCAGGGATGAGGAAAGCTGAGCTTCCCATCATGAAAGCCAATGTGACAAGCTTCTCCTTGAGGCTGACCAGTGCACCATCTTTTCCTCCAGAGCCAGGAAAAGCTACCGAGCTTCTCTGAAGTTCACTGTGAAAGCCAGCATGCCAAGGTCCTCCAACACAGCCTGAGAGAACTAGAAGCATCTGAAAGTTCCAAGAACTTCGCCCGACAGCGTCCCTGACAGTGCCCCAGCAGCTTCTCCTGTTCTGCCTTTATGCTGCTGGCAACAACCCTCAGGTGGGCCTCCTGCACCCAGCATCACGCTAGTTTAAATTAACTGGGTCTAGTAAATTGAGCATCAGTTGGGAATCGACTGCACTTGATTATCCAGAATATTGTCTTACGGTGGCCGAAAGCTAACATATCAGGTTTCCAATCATAAAGCACAAGGAATAACCCCTATGCCTCTTGCTGAGCTTAGTAGACTGTTTTTCCTTTCAGGACTTCTCTGTATGTCTAACTCAAGACTTATTAGTCAAAGACTCACAGGATCCGGGAAAACAGAAGGGACAGATGGTAGAATATGGCTAAAGGGCAGTGGCTTGTGATTACTGTTGTAACACACTGACTACAGTATTATGATGTCATTGCAAAGTACCTGCAGAATGACAGAATTTGTTCATTAAGTAAGAAGTGTACCTTAAGGGTGAGTTCAATTTGTACATGTAATAGAAAATGAGCTTTCTAATTCCTTCACCTGTGAAGTCAACATAAATACAACTTCTAGGCAGCATTAGTTTGAAAATAAAGATGGACCTTCACCTGGCACTGTCGTTGGTACATTTTCAGCTCTTGTAAAAGCTTCTGGTTTTCATCTTGTAACTTATTCCTGCTTAATGCTATTTCACTCACAGCCAATTTTAATTTTTCAATAATGAATTCATCTCTTTCACTGGTTTCACATCCGGGATCTGATTGACATACCAGGCCAGGGATTTCAGAGCTACTGTCTTCTATGCACTGCTTTTTGCCATTTACTTGAGTTTGGTAATTTTGAGTCTGTTTCTGGAGAATATGAAAACTGAATGATTAAGTGAAGCGCACCATGCTTAACCTCACATAAAGCCAGGAAAACAAATTAATAAAACACCTGAATATGTTACTAGATAATGAAGCTTGGCTTGTAAAATGCAGTATTATGTTTGATCTAAATCCCCAGTTTTGGGTGGTATACAGATAAAATACATTTGTATTGAGTAGGAAACGAAGTTAAAGGTACAGCAGTCTTATTAAGAAGAAATCTAGGGGCCTGGCGGGATGGCTCAGTGGTCTAAAGCGCCTGCATGGGAAGGCTTGGGCGGCTTCAGGGACCGAGGTTCGATCCCCGGCACCACATGCTGCGCCAGCCCTACCCTCGGGGCGGGCTGAGCCAGCCATAAAAATGAGTGAATAAACAAACAAAGGTTCTGAAACAAGAAAAAAAAAATAAAATTAAAAAAAAGAAGAAATCTAGAAGCTACAGAAAGAGAAAATCATAAATTACATAATAGTCTTTTATAAATAAATAAATCAGAACCTTAGACTGTAAGGAGGATGGTGTCAACCCATGTAAGAAGGGTTAATAATTCCTAATGTATAAAATTTCTACATACCAATGAGACAACCAAAACAAAAAGAAGCATAGTACTGATAGGCAATTCATGGAAGAGAAAATGAAAAGAGTTACAAAATACTTGAAGAGACGTTCAGCCTTAGAAGTATGTAGGGAAATGTAAAGCAGCTTAAACAATTAGACTTGAGTCTGCCATGTCTCTCTCAACTGCCTACCCATTGGCATACAAAACATACAGCATTTAATCAGTGGGATTTTACTTATTTACTTATCTATTTAATGCATTTTGGTACAAGGTCTTACTATGCAACTTGAACTCATAGTGATCCTCCTGTTTCAGCCTCCCCAGTACTCAGATTACCGGTCTTGGTGGCCAGCTTGGTGCCCCAGAGGCGGGGCTGGCATAGCATGTGGTACTGGGGGTCAAACCAGGTCCTTGTGCTTGCCTAGGCAGGTGCTTAGACTACTGAGCTATCTCCATGGCCCAATAATATGGATTTTTAAATAGGACAATACCTTCAGACATGTAGACTAAATTCGTCATTATGTATATTGCATACACTGCAATTCCACCCATTGCTGCATCAACTCTGGTTATTGTTCCTTAACTGACATTGGATTACATGCTGAATGTAATGTATGATGATATATAGCTTCTAATTTCTTCTAAGTTAAAGGATAGCTTTAGGTAATTTACCTGAAACTGATTATACTTTTCAGATAACAATTTTTGTTGAGTATCTAAAGAAACCAGGTGAGTCTGATACAGTATCTCTTGCTTGTCCCATTCTCTTGATTTTGCTCTAAATTCCTTTAAAAATGGAGGGTGGAGACATCAATTCAAGGTTATTAATCATTTAAAACAGTGAATAGGGTTCTTTCACATGTACCTCTTCATTTTGAGGGAAATAATTAAATTCATTTTCTACATATATCTTAGTCACTTTTCTCTCATTGCTGGGCCAAAATACCCAACTCCCAATATTAAGGAAGGAAAGATTTATTTAGCTCATAGTTAGTGAAGGTTTCAGTTCATACTTGGGTGACTCCAAGGCAGCGTGGCACATGGCGGAGGGCAGTCACTGATGGTGGTAGAAAACAGCAAAGAGCCATGGGAGGAGCAGCAGCTGCAACACCTAGCTAGCCTCTCCCCCTCCCTTATATGGTATTGAAGTTATCTGCCCTGGGGCAGGTGTAGCACTCACACCTATAATCCCAGCACTGGAAGGTGACTTAAGCACAAATTCTAGAAGCTGCCCCAATGACTGTGTGAGGCTCTGGGAGGACAACCAGACACAAGCCATAACAACACAGTAGGAAGAAACAAACCAAAAAAGAATCAAATCACTTGCATTGGATTTATTTCTATAGCTCAACAGCCCCTGATGTATCTGTATACACATAATGGGACCACATGGGGATAGGACCCAAGTAGAAACAGCAAATTCATTTATGTGTTTCATATGCACTCTATACACATAGCCCAAAGATCCTTGTATGCAGTATTGCCAGTACCTGTGTCTTCACTCTGTCTCATTGTATGAGATTAGGTGCAGGACTCCCCACTTGTGGCACCATGTCAGGGATCAAAAAGCTTTAGATTTTAGAGCAGATGTGATTTCAAATTTTCAGATCACTTACAGTCAACCTATACCTTTCAACTCTTGGTACAAAAACAAAAATTTTAACTTAATTCTTTAATAAGATATTAAACATGTTATTTACTAAAGACAATTTACATATCTAAATGTCTGATAACAAATGGTCATTATTAACAAGGTTGTTTCAAACCATCTTTTGCTTCAACCAGTGCTTTATTTCCTGATAGAAGATATTCTTCTTCCTACACTCAAGTCCATGAAAGTGTCCCTTGCTATTGTGGAGGTCAGGGCTTAGACATGCTGAGTCACTGCTCCGTATCATCTTCCACCAGTCCACCTCTGGAAACCTGATGCCCACTGTGATGAGGAGAGTGGGCTGGGGCAGTAACTAGGTTATGATGCTGGAACTAACTGTTGTAATAAGAGATGATAAAGAACTTTCAGTCTTTCTTCCTCATATGTGAGGATACAAACAGTGGACCAATGTCTGTGTACCAGAGGGAGGGGCCTTCAACAATATCTGGCCATCATGGTGCACTGATCTTGGGCTTCCAGCTTCCAGGACTGTGAGAAACAGATGTCAGGTGTGCGACACCCCTAGGGTATTGTATTCTCTTATAGCACCCTGAACGCAAGCTAAAGTCCCCTGCAGTTTTCAAAGCAAATGCCCAAACTGAAGCCAAAATCATCACTCTTGGGAATAAAGAAACTGTCTCAGGTTCCATTTAGAAAAAAAACATCTCAGGTTTCAAAGTACCGAATTGGGCTACCCGGAGAAAAAAAGGTAGAACTAGCTTGACAGAGTATGTTAGTTCTTGAAGTTCCTGTTCAAGTAATATAGTCCTAGAACATGAGTATCTGTTCACGACTTCATAATGTGAACAAAAGTTGTGGCTTCAGAAGTACCAAAATGACTTCACAATTCTGCCTAGAGCTGGCCATTACACCTAGCTGTCTGTCCAGGCTGTAAGCAACTGAATGCCAAGGGTTATTATGCATTTCATTAACTTTCTGTTGTTCACAGCAGTGAACAACAGTTAAGCCCGGGCACCACTTAAGTTCCATGACTACAAGCAAAAGCATGGTATTAACATCTCCTAAAATTTAAAACTTTCTAACCAAATTTTTCAAAGAAGACAACATAGTTGGAGAGGAACTCTGTAATTACTCAATTCGTGGTTATATACCAATGTGTGCATATGTACATGGCATATGAATCACCTATCTTCCAGGTTATGTGGAAAGAAGAAAAATTACAACTATTGCATGGTTAAAAATTTGTTTTGGAGGGAAAGGCAAGGAATATGTTGTAAAGCAGTAAAAAGGAGTATAAGGTAACAATTTATAGTGTGATAGATATAATGATTTTGTGACAGAAGAGCCATGCAGGTGTCTCCCCTAGAGTGTCAAGAACACAGTTCATTTGGCCAGAGTGAGAGTTCTGTTTTGAAGATGGCTGAAATTATTGTGTTGGCTATGTTAGAAAATAAACATGCTATTTTACGGTAAAAATTGAGGCAATTTTCTTAAAGTGAGGCAAACATGGCATTTATATTTTCCATAAGGAAACTATTCTAAAGAATGTTTAGGAAAATTTCCATTTTATAAATCTGTGGTCTGAAAACAACCAGTGAAGAAAATCTATGACTTAGGAAGCTTTGTAGAGTGTAAGCATTTCCAGAAATTGAGTGATGGTAGGCATTCAAGTAGACAGCCTCGCTTCTAAATACATATTAATGCCACATGATAGACTAATGGAGTAAATAGAGCTCATCTGCTTAAAGTTACTTATTTTGATTCTGACAACGATTTGGAAATTAGGTATAGGAAACCCACACTTTTTCATATTTCTAACAAATTTACAAAGCCAGTTTCTAGTAGAATAGGTTGTGTTTTCAAATTGATGCAGTGCAGGGCTTAAAAAATTTGTTGGCCTTTAGTTTGAAAAGCAGTCTTTGGAGTAAGAAGTCAAAATCTGGGCAACTTTGCCTTCAGCAGTAGATAACTTTTAAGTAATAAAAATCCTTGGTGTCGTCTCTCCAGCACAAATGAACATTCTGTAGCATTGGTTATGGGGACACAGGATCACTGACCTTAATTCCTTACTGACAGGCAGAACTGAGACCAAGTCAGGCCACAGAGACACGAGCTGGTGCTTAAAATGGTGTGGCCTTTCTGGTCACACAGACAGACTAGTACCTAGTGCCCTAAGCCCAAGTAGACTGTGCTTGTGTGGCATCATGCAGAGGCCAAGTGAAGTGCTCAGGGCTTTCGGAGAGCCGGGAGCTGCCTGTCTCAGCTTCGGCATCTGTAGGCCATGCTAGACCTTCAGAGTGAGTTCTCCAAGGCTGGAAATCCTTTCCTGGGTCTTCACAGCTGAGCATGAGAGGCAGTCATTTTTATTAAAATCATATCATTAGGTTATTTTTAAGTACCCCCTTGCTAAACATTTGCAGATGTCCCTTTGTGATTTCTGCATGACAGGGACGCTATACTCCATGTGTAAGATGGTTTTAGCTTTAGTTTTAGGAAAAATTTCATATTCTACATCAAAATAGAGAAAAAAAAAAAAAACCCAAACTTTCACATATCCTTCACCCAGCTTATCTAGCACTAGCTTGGTCTACCTTTATTTTTCCAAACTCTCTACTCTTTTTGTTGGGGTGTTTTAAGGCCACTTCTTGACCTCATATATTTTCATCCTTCAATGCTTTGCTGTGCACTGGTGCATAACCATAATGTCTCTGGTATTTTTAAACACCACTTAGTGATGGAAAAATGGCATCTCTATGGGGCTAACAACATGCCTAAAGGTACAGGGAAAATAAAAGAGTCATCAGGATATGTTTTACATTATAAATGTAAAGCTTTGTTGTTGGAACAATTTATATGTATGTGGTTCTTCCCCAAAAGCATACGAAGTATCAATCTAAGGGATAGTCAGTGTCTTGATTCTGATTTCAAGTGGAAGAACATGTGTTGCCCAGATCACATCTCTGAACATTGACCACAAGACCAGGATACTTCTAAACCAGTCAGGAATGTCTGGGCCAGTGAAAGCCAAGCAATTAGTGCTGCTGTGCGTTTCTGTCAAAGACCAGCTCACCCACTGACCGTTATTTTCTACAGCACTGTGCATATTCTCCAGTCAGATGTAAAACTTGCAGAGCTTTTAAAGAACAAAGTCCGAGACTTCTTACAAAGTTCTTTCAATGGACTCAATTTAAGGCTATGATCGCAGGCTTTATTTTTCTCTACTTTTATTAAAGAGAGTTTGGAGCAGAAAGCGGTTAATTGGAGGCAAAGATAATGATGTGTGAAGCACAGCAGCGACATCCAGTTAGGAGAAATGGCAAAGGGGAAGATTTGGGCAGGAATATGGAGAGCAAGAGAAAGGAACAGATCAAAGATTCCAAAAAGGCATCTTAACTTGGAAATCAGAGGTGCAAAACCATTACCAATCAATGAGGAGAGAAAGAGAGACCGCTGTCAAGGGGTGGGGATGCTGGGATTTAGGGCTTGAGTGGAAGGAAAGGAACTGAGTGAGGTAAAGAAGGGTCAGAGCTGGTAAATTAAAAATAGTAATTGGACAGCACTGAAGCTCAGCTGAGGCGAGCTAGGAATGTAGAGTAGAATCTGCTTGCTGTCCTGTGGCTTCAGCAGGAATGCTCGGTGGATAGGGAGACAATAGCTGGCTTGTGTTTTCTAAAGTGGGAAAACTAAAAAGGTAGAAGAAGTGCCTCCATGATACAGTGAAGCTTTCTACAGCCTGAATTTTATAAGCTTGGGCACTGAAGGCTGACTAAAATTAGAGTTGCACTACAGCTTTAAAGAAAAACCGTGAAACTTTAAGCCTTGTGCTGAAAACTATTTTGGGGCTTCACCGGGATTTAAGAACCTAACAGTAAAGTGGCCATTAAAAGATTTATTAGATATTCCCTCTAAGTGAGCCCAAGGGTGTCCCTCCATTTCACTGAACAGCTGCAGTTTCTTTGAATGAATTTTTTTTTGCTCTCCCCAAATGCTGATATATATAACAAATATATAAAATCAAAGTGATGTTTCAATTCATTAAGTGCTTCAAGAGATGGTACCCTACAAAACTACATCCCATGAGCAGTTGATCTGTCACAGTGTTTTTAACCACAGTTGTACAGTCACTGTGTAGTCTAGAAACTAGTAGCCCACAAGAACAACCGTGAAAATTCATCTCTAATGCACACCAGAAAACCAAGCAAATGTATCTTACCTCTAATTTCTGGTTCAGGTTGCTCGTCTCAAACGGGGTTTCTTCCTTGTGAGACAATTCTTTTCTGTGAATTTTATTGTGTTTCATCTGATGTAACCTCAGTTTTTCAAAGCTGTTTGTTAGTTGGGAAAACTGTAAATATAAATGCTAACATTTTACTATTAATAGTTCCTTCTTGTTTGATTTCACAATTACTTTTTTATGTTGAAAATTTAAGTCATGATTAGAAAGTGCAGCCCAGCTTAAATGTTCTAATTAGGCAGGATAGAACCAGTTATTAAAACTAAATTATTGAAGCTGAACATAATTCAGCTTTCATGTAAATTTGGAATTTAATAAGATGCACAGTTAAACAATGATTCACTTGATAAATGTTTTGTTCAGTTTTGTTTTAACTTAATGGTAGCAAAGTTCACACACACAAAAGGCTTTTCCCTGCTTTTCTTTAGGGTCATCTTGTGTTGACAATTTCAATTTAGGAAACTCAATCTACAAAATAGCCCACTTATTATATTTTCTCTGAGCAAACTGAATATTTAAAATATAATATTTCCTATGTATACCCTAGTGTGCCATCTCTGAGAAAATTTCTACATATCTGTTACTAAGTATCTTTTGCTTACACTATTTTTTTTTTTTTTTTTTTTTTGTATTTTAGGGAACGGTCTACAGGGTGTTCAGGGTCTCACTACTAAATAGGACTCATAGTGATCTGCATGTTTACAGCCTCCAAGAGCTGGGATTACAGGCACACGCCACCATGCTCAGTCTCAATTGCTGTTTTAGCGTACCCTGGGGGCAAGGTCAGAATGGCAGGCCTGGGGATTGAACCCCCATCCATTGCACCTGCTTGTAGGCTCCTTAATCTGCTGAGATTTGTGGCCAGCCCTGCTTATACTTTTTAATGTTGAAATAATTAGAGGATCACAGGAAGTTACAAAATTCCTAGAGAGAGGTTCTGCGTTTTTTCTCCAACGGGACCAGTGTATGTATATAGTTCTGTGCCATTTTATCACATGTGCAGATCTACGTGACCACAACCACACTCAAGGCCCAGACTCAGGGGTGGGAATACAGCTCAGCAGTACAGTTTCCACTTAGCCTGTAGCACTCTGGGTTTGATCCCCAAACAATAGTAACAGAAAAGATGTAGAAGGAATCCTTCCCTCATGCTGTCCCAGCCCCCATCAACGCTCCTGTGCTAGAAGCTTGGCCATATTTACATGGTGATGTTGACAGGTAGCAATTTTAAGAGGTAGGGTTGCGTGACGGTGGGGAGTGATTAGGTCCTTGGCCTTAAGGGACTGACGTAGTGCTGGTGGGACCTCTGTTTGCTCAGAGGGAGAAAGTATTATAACAAGACCAAGACTGGCTCCCGAGTGTCTTGGCATTCCTGTCTCAGCACCTTAGTACTCACACTCAAGCCCCATTCTGTTCCCCAACCAGGGGTCTCTCACTTGAGGCAAGCAGAAAGGCATGAGATTGAGTGATTTTAGACCTCCATCCCCAAAACTGTGAGACTCATAACTCTGTTTATAAAATAGCAACAGAAAATTGATATAACCAAGGGGTATTTTTATATTTTACATGATTTACAAATATTGTCTCTGATTTATACTATTGTATTCTGTGGTTGTCTTTCTACTTTACTCATAATGTTCTTTGAACAATAAAAGATAAAATCCAATAAAGCCAAACTTCTCTAATTGCTAGACAGCTTGTACTTGCAGTTTTGATGACATATGCAAGAAGCCATGACTAAGCCAAACGTTTATTCCTGTGTTCTCATCTATTGTTCATATTGACTTTTACATTTATATCTTTGATTAATTTTCAATTAATTTTTGTCTGTGGGTTAAGGTAACTTTAATTTTTTTTTTTTTTTTTTTTTGGTGCTGGGTCTCACCACACAGCTCAGACTCCTAGTGATCCTCCTGATTTGTGCCTCCCTAGTGCTGGAATTACAGCATTAATATTTTTTTCATGTGCCTTTCAGGTTGTCCCCATAGATTTGTTGAAAACATGAATATTATTCCATTGAATTACCTGGGCACATTTCTGTTTAATTCTGATTGATACTTGCATTTTCCATCTCTACTTTTAACTTGTGTACACGGTTGTATTTGAAATGAGCATCTGGGGACAGAGGGTGGCACTGGGTCACATTACTTACTACACCAGTCTCTTAAGCCTAACTTTTTTGTTTTCCTGTTATTTCTTTCTAGTTTTTGGCTTCTGTTTTTAGTTTTTTTTTTTTTTTATCTTCCTTTAGGTTACTTAACATGAACCAAGAGAAAATAGCTGTATATGTATCCTATCTTGTGTATGTGTGTATATATGTATATATATATTATACATATATACATATACAAACCATATATATTTTATATCAAAACAGTCCTTCATTTATATTCTCCCTTTTTTGTTTTGTTTTGCCAGAGATAGGTGTTCCACTGCAGTTAGACAAGGTATATTTGGAGAAGTTTTTAAAGGACCTTTTCATACTTGATACCAGACCAAAGATGGTAGGTGCCTGAATTCAGCAAACTAATTCAATACAGTCCAATAGTCCATAATAGTAGTGAGTTATCAGCACAACTTGCAACTGTCAGAAGTTGTCCTGAGGGGCTGAGGATATAGTACAGCAGCATAAGTTCCTGCTCGGCAAGCTCAGGGTCCTGAGTTTGATCCCCAGTGCCAAAAGAAAAAAAAAAAAAGTTGTTGACTTGAGCCTTTTACAGTTCAGCATACTAACATGGCTTTACTTTTAATACCTCGTGGTTACACTTTTCTGCTGGATGGCTAAGACCAAGTTACAGCAAGACTTATATAACTAAAAATGCAACTTTTGCTGTATGACAAAGTCATTCAAATCCCCTCAGGATTTACCCTGGAACCATGAACAGCCCCTTGTGAATGTTTTGTCCGTGTCAGGCGTCTGGATGTGCAAGATGTGAAGGTAGGACATCTTCTTCACGCCGTCACCTGTCAGTGGACTTCCAGGCTGCTTCCAGGACCTAGTGAGCATGGGTTGCACTGCCATGACAATCCATCTGCAAGAATCAACTTCTGCTGGTCTTCCTTTTCATTTCTATCAGCTGATGACAAATGTCCTAGTCGTCCTTCATTTCACAATTTCACCATTCCACTCTTCATCCTTAAATGATATCTTCGCTGCACACAGAATTCTGGCTTGATAGTTCTTTCTTGAAGTACATGGTACCATTCCTTTATAGCTTACATAGTTTCTAATGAGAAATCTAATGTTATCTAGGTTGATTTTCCCCTATAGGCCAAATGTTACCTCTCTCCCTTACTACTTCTAAGTATTTTTATTTGTTGTACTATGTCTTGTCTTGCCATAAATTTTTGGGGTTTATGAATTTCATTCAGCTTTTTTATTATGTGTATATATATATATATATATATATATATATATATATATTTTTTTTTTTTTTTTTTTTTTTTTTTTTTTTTTTTTTTTTTTTTTTTTTTTTTTTTTTTTTTTTTTTTTTTTTTTTTTTTTTTTTTTTTTTTTTTTTTTTTTTTTTTTTTTTTTTTTTTTTTTGTCAAATTTTTGAACTTTTGAACCATTGCTTACTTCTTTCAATACGTTTCCACATTTCTCCTTTCCTTCTGGGACTCTAATAATACAAATTTTAAACTTCCCATTCTATATTCCTAAGGTATTTGCTTTTAGCTTTTCTCTCTGTTGTTCAGATAAAATGATTTCTACTGTACCATCTTCAAGTTCACAGATTTTTTTGACCTCTTCATACTGCTTCTTTTTCACTGAAATTTCAATTTGATTATTATATTTTCAGTTATAAAATTTGTATTTATTTCTTCATGTTGTTTTAAATTTCTTTTCTAGAACTTTCTAATTGTTTACTCATTTCAAACATGTTTGTGATTGCTCACTGAAGCAATTTTATAAAAAGCTACTTTAAAATTCCTTGACAGGGCCCGGCACGATGGCTCAGTGGTCTAAAGCGCCTGCTTAGGAAAGCTTAGGTGGGTTCAGGGACCGTGGTTCGATCCCCGGCACCACATGGTGCGCCAGCCCTCAGGGCAGGCTGAGCCGGCCATAAAAATAAATAAATAAACAAACAAACAAAAGTTCTGAAACAAGAAAAAAAGTCTTAAAAAATAAATAAAATTCCTTGACAGATAATTCTAAGGTCTATGTCATTTTCACATTCGCATCAAGTCGAGATCGTGTCCCTGATCCTGCTTCATGAGCGGTATTCTCATGAGCCTGGGAATTGGGGCCATTCTACTGTGAGACTCTGGGTTGTATTTGAATATAGCATCTTAGCGGTCGTCTTCTGACAATGTCCTAGCAAGAAAAGTGGAGTGTTATCTTGATACTGCCAGGCGGTCACAGAAGTCCGGGTTTGACGTGCGCTCGGCTGGTCGCCAGGGGGCGCTCCTTACTGTGCTACCTGGGAGCGGGAATTCACGCTCCACCCTGGTCCTTCCCTGATGTCGCTCTGATTAGAGGACAATTGAGGCCTTGGTGCTGACTCTCTCGTGGTCTCCAGTAGCACTTCATTGGGGCAGGGGTGGCCTTGCTGTCACTAGGCCACAGTGAATCCTCACAGGTTTCTTTAGCTCCCCAGAGTGGAGGGGACATAGCACCTCACAGCCTAAGGTAGCTGGAAAAACCTAGTGCTCTACATTGGTTTCCACTGACAACCCCCAGTTCAGGGAGGTTTTGTTAATACCTGATAACGATAAAAATCCTCCTCCCATATTTTCTGACACCTCCCAAGTAGGGGGCCTGAGCTACCTTGTTATTGTCTGGAAAGGCTAGAAATCTAGGTTTCCAGTAAGCATTTATTGGTGAGAAGAGGCCACGCTTTCCCCCAGTCTGTGGTATTATCTGTAGCTATTGCCTTATATTTTATTAGTTTTTCTTTTGCTTGATCTTTTTGAATACATACAAGATGTTTACTTATTTATTTTAAAATGTATTTGGTTGTTGCAGGGCCTCATTATACAACTCCAACTCGTGGTGATCCTCCTGCTTTCAGTCTCCCCAGTGCTGGGATTATAGGCATACACCACTATGCCCGCACTCAAGCAGGCTCAGCGTGCACTGGGGGCGGGGCTACTGTGGCATGTGGTACTGGGGATCGAACCATGGTCCCTGAGCTTGCCAGAGCAGGTGCTTTAGTCTGCTGAGCTATCTTGCTGGCCACCAGACAAGATACCCTTTGGAATGTTTGTGTGCACCCACTGGTAATTCTAGGTTTGTAGTCAAAAGCAAATCTAGGAGACTCACTACTGTGCCATTATTTGGATCCCAAGGTTCCTAACCAATCTACAGAATATTTCTCTCCACTTTCCAGAGTGATCTTTTGTTGTTTTGTAAATAATGCCTGCATAAGTCTCAAATAGGTATATAACCCTAAAAAATTATAGTGATTTTATATTTATGTCATTATTTTAGAGCATACAGCAAAACTAGACTTACTGCTTTAAGTTTCACAAGTTTATAGTTTCCTCTAGGAAACATAAGCCAAGCTGTTGTCCTGTCCCACTTGCAGGGCACTGCAGGGAAGATCTAAGTGGGTGAGGCCAGTGCTGTGGCCTTCCCTGTTAGGTAGCAGGTAAGCTCTGACTTGTTCAACGGCATCAGAAGATTTCAGTCTTGGCCGCTGAGAGCCCTCCTGAGAAGGTTCTTAGGAAGGACTGTTAACCACTTGCACTCCTTTTAACTATATCATCTATATCCACCTTTTAACTATATCCTCCTTTTAACTATATCATCTATATCCACCTTTGCACACCAAGCAAGTCAAGCTTGCTTCAACTTACAAGGTGAACTTTTCATCCTAAGCCTATTTCTTACTGATTTATTTACTAAATTAAGCAAGGCAGAGCATCGGCTAGTTCTGAGATACTCAGATGATTACTACCCTATGAGATATTTCTGGGAAAGGAGAAAAAACCTTTTGCTTTTCCAAGAGACTATTAGGAAGTGATGAGGATGAAAAAGAAAGAAATAAAAAAGCCTCTGAGGAGATACAGAAGTGCCATGAGTTATGAAACAGCCCACCAGCAACAAGATAGTGAGACCAGTTTTATTCTTTCAGTGGTTTATTTCATAATAACAGACTTCCATACTTTAAATTATCATAGCCAAAAGACATTCATGTTAGGTAGGAATAAGTACTAGAGATAACTTTGGTTTTGCTGTTATTCCGTAGCTAATTATTATACTTTAATCAATCAAAGAGTATCTAGTGAAATTGAAAATTATTTGTTCAGTACTGTGGTAACACTAAGTTCTTCTCTACTAAGAGAGAGCTGACAATCTTGAAAGGAAACAAAGCCAACACATATAAAACAATCAAAGTGTGGGCTGGTAATATGGCTCAGTGGTACAGCGCCTGCCTGGCAAGCAGAAGATCCTGAGTTCAGTTCCCAGTACACACACACATACACACACACACACACACACACACACACACACACACACACACACACGACAGGGAAAATGTGCAAAAGACATGAACTTTAGCAGGGTAAGGTGGTGCATGTGTCTAATCCCAGCTCTCTGAGAGGCTGAAGCAGGAAGATCAAAAGTTGAAGCCCCACCTGTCCACTTAGTGACTTAGTGAGACCCCATCTAACGGGCTGAAGGCACAGCACATAGTGAGGGTGCAGGATCCAGTCCCTAGTACTACAAACAGCAGCAACAACAACTTGGTTTCATGAAATCAACATAGTTCTATAAATTATAAAACCACATATCAAGATGTGCAATAGAATTTTATTAAGTTTCCTTACTTGAGCTTTTAGAGATTGAAGTTGTCCTTCGTAATTCTGAGTCATTGCTAAATTACATTTTTCCAGACTGTCCAACTTCTGTCGAAGTAGCCCTACCTGCATTAAGAATAAAATGTACTTATGCTTTTTCTAGAGTTTGCCCAACCAACCCAGAAAATATACTAAAGAGAAGCACAACTCAAATAAAACTGCTGTCCCAAACCAAGAATAAACATTTATACTGTAGTTCTTAAAACTGCTATTAATAACTGAGGTCACAGAAAACAAACGCTGCCAAAGCTCCTCCATCAGCTGCACATTAAGACGGTACTGTATATACAGCTACCTAACGAAAGTCTCTTAGCACGATCACATTTTAGACAAAGATTAAGAATTTACATTGTAGTTTCTTTTTGGGAGACTATGCAATTGTTACCCAGATGAAACTCTCCTAGCATAGCTCAGCTCTCTGCTCTCCTCCCCACCTTCCGCTGCATGAAAGGGAGGTCTGTTTTAGTAGTGCTGTGAATGATTGCCAGATTTTATTTTATTTGTTCATTATTTTATTTTGTATTTAGTACAGTGTCTGCAGGGTCTCACTACACAGATCAGACTCACAGTGATTCTCCTGTTTTCAAGGCACCCACCACCACACCCAGTCTCAGTCATGGTCTCAATGCACTCTGGGGGCTGGGTCTGCACAGTCCGGTGGGGACTGAACCCTGGTCCCTACGTCTGTGTAAGCAGACACTTTAATCTACTGAACTATCTGGCCGGCCCTAATTGCCAGCTATTTTAAATAGGAACTAACATTTTAAAAAGAAAGATGTCTAAGCAAGGCCATCAAGAATTTGGCTTGTTGAATCCATCTGCTTAAAAAGATAGGAAAGGCTCCTGTTTACATATCTGTACCATTACAGGTATAAAAGAGGGAACAGCTGCTTGCATGCTGCAGGACTGAGGACCTGCAAGTCGCTGTGAAGGGAAACTAGATACAACTAAGCTGACCAACCCAAACAATAACATACTTAACTATGCAAAAAACCAGGTATACTGAGACACAGTGTAAAGATAAAAAATAGCTGATCACAAGTTAATTGTTGATGTTTTTCTGAATAAGATGAATAAATTGTCTCTTATGTCTTACCAAGAAGGAATATCCAGAGACACAAAAGTCCACATAAATAAGACATACGGTTGTCCCGAACTTCTGTGGCTGAGAGCACGTTTGGGCAGTGGGCAGCCCCTGGGGGTGCCGAGAGGACCCCTCCTCGGTGGTTGCGTCACACCAGCACACATATTTTGGCCAAGCTCTATTCTCGCATTCCCTACAGTCAACTTTTGACATCTCATTGTCAGAAACATTTTTCTAACACCAAATTGAAACAAATGCCCCTGGACCCTATCTTAGTATGTACACTGCTGAAGCAAGCATGCCTGAACTCTGCCTTGAACAAGGACACAATTTTGATAACTTCTTTTGTTTCTATAGCAGCAAAAAGCATGCATATCTTTATTCACAGATAATATTTTTTACCTTCATATTGAGCATTTACTTTATTTATTTACTTATTTATTTTTGATTTTTGCGGCAAGGACTCTACAGGGATTACAGGGTCTCACTACTAGATCAGACTCCTAGTGGTCCACCTGTTTATAGCCTCCCAAGAGCTGAGATTGCAGGTGTG
This sequence comes from Myocastor coypus, assembly GCA_004027025.1. Classification (NCBI taxonomy): domain Eukaryota; kingdom Metazoa; phylum Chordata; class Mammalia; order Rodentia; family Myocastoridae; genus Myocastor; species Myocastor coypus. The sequence continues at coordinate 72,992 of PVJA010002147.1, read as the reverse complement.
TACCACTATGCCTGGTCTTAACTGCTGTCTTAGCATGCCTGGGGGGCAAGGCCTGCACAGCAGGCTCAGGGTTCGAATTCCCAGTCCCTGTGCCTGCTTGCAGGCACTTTAATCCACTGAGCTATTTGGCTGGCCCTGAACATTTACTTTTATAGATGGCATTGACACTCATAGGTCTCTCTTCATCAGTAAATATTTATGGGCTTATTCCCTGCCCTTATTCCATTGAATACAGTTAAGATACTATACAAAAATCACTGTTGCTAGTGCCTGTGAAAAAGTATCTATAATGACAAAACATATTCCGAGAGAGTGAGGCTATCCGCAAGAGCCTGATGATTTAGCTGCTTATTAACACATGGGTTCAGTACCTCTTGACCTTTCTGATCCAAACAAGTTTGTGCGTTTGCCAGCTCTTGATCTCGAAGATCTAATCGCATCTCCAATGCCCTCATCTTTCGTTCCCAGTCCAATTTTTTGTTGCTTACCATGATGTCGATTTGTTCCATTAATTCCTGAAGCTCAGCTTCACAAGGAGAAGCTCTGAAAAATACAGAAAAGTCAAACACTTTTTTAGAAGAGCAAAGAATAGACAGGAAAAATTGTTGCACATTCCCACACAGCTTTATTATTTCCTTAAATCGTTCAATTATTTAAGTAGGAAAAAATCCAAAACTAAGGGCTGTTATAAATTAAATCTAAAAGCTGATTTCCGAGTTGAGAGTTATATACACTTAATTTTTAAAAGTGACATTTTTTAAAAGAGGGGGCTAATTCAATGGGATGTGCTAATAGAAAAATGGCATGATTTGGCTTTGTTCTCCCAGTACACCTGTACCTATGACTGCTGTGACTTGAGGTTTGTCCAAGGCAAACTGGGACATCCTGATACCTCTTGGGGATTGAAGAGCCAAGATGGGAGGGGAAAGATGACTCAGGAGTAGTGGCTGCTGCGGAGCTGCTCCTCAAAGAACCTGGCATAGCCTCTGTTTGGGAAGAATTTGATCTGACAGCGGGGTGAGGACAGAGGTCCAGGTGCTCCCAGTGCAGGGGTCCTGCACTGTTCCTCATGGAGCTGGAAATAGGCTGCTATTGAAGTCTCAGATTTCAGCCTAAGGGACACACAGTTGTCCAGATGAGGTCAGTGGGGTGACCAGGCTTCTAATATATTTGCATAGCAGGAAGGAGGGCAAGAGGGAGAAGCAGGTGCAAAATATGACATTTCTTTCATATAGTTCCACCAGACCAGTATTTCAGGGATAGTTAAGGATCATTTAGCATTGATTTTTAAATGTATTTGGTACAAGGTCTCACTATACAGCTCAGATTCATAGTGATTCCTCTGTTGTTGGCCTTACTGACACCACGCGCCACCATGCCTGGTTTCCAAGGCCCGCTCAGTGTGCCTGGGGGTGGGGCCAGCGCAGTTTGTGGTATTGGGGATTCAATGCTCATTCCGGTGCTTGCCTGAAATGTATTGGTTTTTAATTAGAATTATGATGCAGAGAAGAAGAATAGAATTATGGCCTGGTATTTTTGTATCTTTTTCTTCTTTTACATAACATGTGTAATTCTCACTGTAAATATATTCTCTTTCTTTTCTTTTTTGCTAATGTTAAGATCTGAAGGAAAGGACTTCATTAGTCTTATTTATCACTAGGCCACTAAGGCCCAGTAGGGTGCTTCAGTTAGGTTCAATAAATCCTCAATACATCTTTGAAGAATGAACAAATGAGTTATTTTCATTACCACCTCCCTGGCAGGTGGGAATGCAATTAAAATACAATCTACAGAATTGGCATAATGTAATCTACTTATTTACCCAGTCAATACTATCAAATAAATGAATGAATGGTTTATTGCCTGGTTGTGCCATGGTATGCAAATGTACTCTCAAAGTGGGGAGAACCTTACTAGCCATCCAATACAATTACCCATCCACCATGTGCATTTCTTCCACAAATATTTCATAAGACAATCATAACCTACCCCTGATCCAACCAATGGGTTGAGGACAGAGCCCAAGCTTCTGCACTAGTAATAAAGATACTCCTTTGTGCTGATGAATGCGAAAGTTGGTGATCTGTTCTGCAGTATCACTGTAAAGAGGGCTTTTAGCCTCAATCTGAATTACCTCTGTAATCGGCATCCACAGCCTGAAACTGTGTTTAGATAGCAATGAGGTGTAGAACTTTTTTACTAAATTCAAAAATTTTTTCACCATTGGGTTTCATTGAGTCTATTGAAATCACTCAGCACTTTTTCAGCACCATAGCCCTTCAAGTACTTGAATACAGTCCTTTATGTGCTGAATGCAGTTTTCAGTGTGCCTTGTCTTCTTGATGTTCTGAGAACTGAATGCCTGCCTGAATTGTGGCCTGACCTTATGATCACATATGCAAGCCTGCGACTTATGGAACAGCCAAGTCACAAAGCCAAGCCACCAAGTCTGCAGCCGCTATTCCAGCATGGTCAGGACCCAGTCACTGACTGCCAGATTCCCTGGTTTTACTCCCACTTTCAACACAGAACCAACCAGAGAAGGCTAAGTGTATGCCTCCAAGCCAGCCACGCGGGATGCCCCCCATCTAGTGATCTGACCTCCAGCTTCCCTATGCCATGATTTTCCATCAGAGCAGACCTGAAGCCTTCTCTTCTTTCCAACCCACACAAAGCTTTCCCCTTGGCTGCTTGCCTAGGATTCTCTGCTAAATGAAGTGATTAATGGGGGACTCCCTTGCTATATAAGGCTCTGGAACAAACAGTCTTGGCTCATTCTCACTTGAGGGATCGTTGCTTATATCCAAAAATATCTTTATTTCCTTTGACTGTTCTTATTTTTTGCATTGCTCTACTCTCTGCACCCAATATATTGCCAAGAAGACATTATGTATTTAATTAATACATTAGTCAAATGAATGAGAGACTGAATGACTATGGTAAGATTCTTAGGCTCTTCATAATCTTTTTTCTTTGCGGGGAGCTCTTCATAACCTTGATGGCTCTCCTTTAAACATATTCTTGTTTGCTAATTTCCTTCTTAAAATGGACCACTCAAGATATTAGCCTAAGAGATCTGGTCTGATTTGCTCCAGGGACTCTCAGTCCTTGTTTCAGCTGTCAGATACTTACATCCTGTTAAGAGGCGACCATATTTGCTTTGAATTTTGGAGGACGAAGAGTAAAGCAGGGATATGCTGTTTTAGTGTGAGTTTGCTCTCGTCTAAACCCTTCTTTTTCATGCAAGCTATGAATAAGCTAACTACTACCTTGTGCTTGTTTAGTTTCTTAGGGAATACTCAAGGGCAGGACTTTAACTTTGTAAATTTCATCTTGCTAGTTTTAGCTTCTCAGCACACGTCACCACCTGAAGCTCTTTCAGCAAACATTCAATAAATTGTGTGAGGGACTTAAGACCGAATGGCTGTGACAAAGACTGATAGGGCAAGTAGGCAGGTGGAAGGGTGGCATAAAGGACTGCAGAACACATGCCAGCCTCAGACAGGAGGGGCATTGCCTACAGTCTCCCTACACAAGGTAAATCTGATTGGGATCCATTTTCTGCTGGAGAATATATTCGCTATAACTCCCAGTTTGGTATCCAGTGCAGATTTGACAAGTACTAACTGTTTTATACACATACATATTAGCATACCATTTACATAAATTTAGTGTGTGTATATATATATATATATGTATATATATATACATATATATATACATATATATATATATATATACATATATACACATATATATATATATATATATATATATATACAGTATAGAATGGAGACAGAGCCCTATATCATACCACTGCCAAGTCCTTCAGGGTGACAGTGACTGGTCATTTCCTTTACTACAATCAACTATTAATCTACTTAATTAAACTTGGAACTTTGCTTTCTCACAACACTATCATGAAAGGCCCTGGATCACATGTTGCAGTTCTCTCAGGCACACAACACTAGCCTGGGAGCGGAGGCAGTACCAGGAAGCAGTGGGCGGGACGTGCGGGTGGAGACTTGGGGGTCGCGGCTGCCGCTTTCAGAGTTTTCAGTATCAGGTTTCTGTCAAACCTAGTGCACCTTTCTGAAAAATCAGTTTTCCAGTCTTCCAGTGTATCTTTTGTTCTTCATTTTCCAGGGATAATTACTTATAATTCACTCAGTAATTATTATAATGATTGCTCCTAAATTTAATGAACTTTAAAATAAAATTAAAGGCTTGGCGTGGCCTCGTGCCCATACTTGGGCACTAATGTTCCTTACTTTTACGCTCGTTTCCTCTTGTCGAATGCCAGCTAATGCTATGCTGAGCATTTTCCTGCTCTTCCTCTCGTGGATGACCCATAAATAAAATGAAGAGATCAGCTCTAGTCAGGCAGGCCAAGATTGGTCCTTACCATTGGGCTTATCCTTGGGAGCAGCTCACAAGCAGCACTGCTCACTGGCTTGGGGCAGATCAACGCTTTAATGTGCTGGGCCAGAGAGACAGGGTGCACCGAGGCCTGCCTGGAAGAACACTCCCGGGAGCACAGAAGTAAAATCTCAAGAGGTGGAATTTGGAGATGAAGAGGGAGCAGAACGGGAAGCGATGGCAGCAGGGGGAAACGTGCACGGCTGTAGGGGAGGCGGGAAGCCACTCTGGAATAAAAAGCCAAGCTTTTGTCCCATTTTTAAGTCTTGTTTTGGTTTTGCTGTTGAGCTCCTTATATATTCTAGGTTACACTTTGCAAATATTCTCCCATGCTGTAGGCTGTCTCTTTGCTCTGTCCTTTCCCTGGCTATACAGAAGCCTTAAGTTTTAATAGTCCCTTTTGTCAATATTTGCTTTTGTTGCCTGGCCAGTTGGGGTCATACCCCCCCCGCCCCCCAAAAAAATCATTGCACAGATCAATGCCCTGAAGTGCTTTCTTCTAGTACTTGCACAGCTTTGTGTCTTATGTTTAAGATTTTAACCCATTTTGAGTGGATATTTGTAGCCGGCAAGAGACAGCAGTCTATTTTTATTTGTCTGCATGTGGATATCTAGTTTTCCCTTTGTTGAAGAAACTGTCTGTTTTCCACTGTGTGTCTTCCACTGCCTTGTTTATGAATGAGTTATTTATTCTATTCCATTCATCTGTGTCCTTATGACAATGCCACACTATTTTTATTACTAAAGCTTTGTACTTCACATTTTGTTTTGTTTTGTTTTATTTTATTTTATTTTACTTTGTGGGACCAGGGTTTGAACTCACGACCTTGCACTTGTCAAGCAGGCACTTGTGGTACAGAGCTATCTCCCCAGCCCCTGTAGTTGACATTGTAAGCTCAGAAGTAGTGATATGCCTTTTACTTTGTCTTTATATTCAAGCCTGTCCTGTGTACTCAGACTCTCATCTGCATTAGAAGGCTATTGCCAAAAATCACAAAAAAAAAAAAAAAAAAAACAAAGAAACAAACAAAAAAACCCGGAGTACTGGTGATGATGTGAAGGAAGGTACACTGTTGACAGAAATTCAGATTAGTACAGTTATCACAGAGAATACACAGACTTCTAAAAATGAAAGTAAGATTACTGAATGAGGCAATAATCCTAGTGCTAGGTATATGCCCAAAGGAAATCAACTAAATAGGACAAAAAGACCTCTGCAGTACTACATGTATATTATTACTATTCACAATAGCTACAATCTGGAGCCAACCTGAATATCTATCAATAGATGGTCAAGTTGAGAGTACAATGACCATTTCCTGAGACTGAAAGGACAGGAGAGAGGAGAGAGTTGAAAAATGAAATGTAGTTTATCATGTTAAAAAAAAAAAAAAGATTGATCAGCAGTCACCATGTTATTGTTTGATATGAAGAATTTTGTTATTATATAGCATAACACAATGAATATAATAATAAATATTATATATCTCAAAATAGAAGAGAGGAATTAGAATGTGTTCATGATAGCTGGGCATGGTGGCACAGTGTTGTAATCTCAGTACTTGGGAGGCTGAGGCAGGAGAACTGCTGTGCATTTGAGACTAGCTACAAAGTGAGCTCAAGGCCACTCTGCATAGTTGCATAGAGACACTGTCTGAGAAAAGAAAAAACATATTCATTATAAAGAAATGAAAAGTTTGGGGCTGGGGAGATAGTTCCATGGCACAAGTGTCCGCCTGGCAAGTGCAAGGTTGTGAGTTCGAACCCCAGTCCCAGCAAAAAAAAAAGAAATGAAAAGTTGAAGGTGAGAGATATGCCAATGTCACGTAGTTGATCACCACCTGTCTTAGTTACTTTGCTCTCATTGCTGGGACAAAATGCCCAACACCTTGATTAAGGAAGGAAAAATGTATTTAGCTTACAGTTAGTGAGGCTTTGGGCAGCAACCTAGATAGAAACCATAACACTGCCTAATATAGTCACAAATCAAAATTAGAATTATGTACAGATATTATATGTAAAAAATAAATATATAGTGAAGATAATAAATAACAATAAATGAAAAATTTTAAAGAACTATGAATAAATTCTTAAAAGATGCACGAACTACACAGAGGTGAGCCATATCAATTTTGTGACTGGTGGACTCTTACCCCAGTGTCATTTAAGTGAGCCTTAAATGCTGACTCTTAAAAGGGCAGGCCTTTGTCAGACAGAATGCTGGGATAACCTCATGATTTGTTACCCATGGTGCTTTGGAAAGTGGGACAGGGCACTAATCATCATGTCCAATGGTAACAGTGACTATTCGGAGCAAACCGGGATATCAGGTCACCTACCCCTCACTGGTCTGGACAACAGAGATAGAAAGACACGCTGGTGAAATGAGGTGGGCAAACAGACAGAGAGACCTATTCTAGTTCTTTTCAGCTGGGGTTATGAGATACATATATAGAAAATGGGGGCTGGTGAGATAGCTCAGCAGACTAAGCTATCTGCTTAGGCAAGTGCAGGGTTGTAGGGTCGTCTCCTTGAGCCACATGCCACACTGGCCCGCCCCTGGGGGTGCTGAGCCAGCCACCAAGACTGGGCGTGGTGGTGCACATCTGTAACCCCAACACTGGGGAGGCTGAAAACAGGAGGATCATTGTGAGTCTGAGCTGTGTAGTGAGGCCTCGTACCAAATACACTGAAAAAAAAAAATGTGAGTAGAAAGTGAGTCTGAGTATGAAGCCTGGGAGAGGGATGAGGGGGTTAAGATAAATACAGAAGTTATCACAGAGTGAAGGAGAGAACAGTAGAGAGCAGAGATTTCACGGAACATGAAATGGTCTAAGAAAATGAGTCTCGGCTGCATTTGGTGAGGCACTCCTGCGCTCCCAGGCTGAGGCAAGACGCTAGTTCAGTGACTCAGCAAGACCTCATCTTAGACAATAAAAAAGGGGGTCGGGGATGTAGCTTAGGGTGAAGGCCTTGTGTTCAATCCCAAGTGGTGAAAAAAAGGAAAGAAAGAAAGAAAGAAAGAAAGAAAGAAAGAAAGAGAAAAGAATTTCCATAGGGCCAACAAACAATCTCATTGAATTTTAATTTCTTCAAAAGTTTTTTAATGAAACTTTTTCTATATCCTAAAATATATACTATATGCTTATTCACCTTAGGCAATAGCATAAACTAAATCTAATTTAATTTGTCTATGGTGGCTCCTAGAGCCTGTGTTGATCATCAAATACAACTACTTGACAGAGCAGAGAAATAAAAAAGATCAAGTGAGAGTTGCTCCAAAATCCAGAATCAACCCCCTCCCTCTCTCTGCCCCTCCCTTCCCCTTTCTTTCCTCCCTCCCTCCCTCCCTCCCTCCCTCCCTCCTTCTTTCTTTCCTTCCGTCTATCCATCCTTCCTAAGTTGGCGATTGAATCAGGGGCTTCACCCCGAGGGTCCTCTTTAGAGAACAGGCCTTGCTAAGTCACTATGCTGCCCAGGCTGGGCTTGGCCATCCAGCCCTCCTGATCAGCTTAGAGGAGTGCTAGCTTCCAGGTGTCTACCGGGAGGTTGACCCAGGGCCTGCCTGCCCTCCCAGGCACGTCTGCGGTTTCAGGCTGCTCTTTAGCTGGGTGTCTGTCTTACAGCTGTAAAGGAAAAGATTTAGGAACATTAGGCCATCATTTCATGGTTACCCTTCTTTGAAAGTTTTGAATCATAAATAAAACTAATGTTCTTCAAGTACTTTTCTAAGAAATGTTATTCAGCATCATCCGTCATGTCTGCTCAGCCAGTGTCGCTAAAATGCCTCACTGCTGTACAACTGGGAGAGTGGCTCGTGTTCATCCAGTTTTTCTTTCATTTGAAAGAAGATGTAAACTTCACTATTATTCTTAAAAAGTGTGTTTAAATGCACTTATAAAGACAGATTTTGAAGCTTTTACCGTAATCACAAAAGGGAGAGATTAATAGAAATAAAACGCAAAGCCATAGCCTCCAAGTCTATATCAATGTTTACCAGGATTCTAGGCACATACAAATTTAAAATCTCATTACTTCTGTTCTAAAAAGCGGACTATCTGTTAAAATAGCTGTAGTAGGGACACTTTTCTTTCTCCAATAGCTTTGCACATTCTTTTTTATCTTCCCATTTTTCGTGCTCAGAGGAAAGCAGCAAGATGAGAGCGATGGTGAACTGTGGGAGGCGCTCGCCTCCTTACTCAGAGGGGTCTTTCTCATGATTTAGAAGTAGAAATAGCCTTACTGTCCTCACTAGACTTCCGTGTCCGACTGCATGGCAACCCACATCAAGTATGGCACAGTGCATAATAGACCCATGTTTACCTACGCTGCTGTTATTTGTGCTTTTATAAACCAATCTCTGGGACCATTAAAATCTCCCCTTGACAGAAGGTCTACCTGATGAGACCACAGTTAATATACATGAAGTCAGTCTTTTATGCTTTTCCATTTAAACTTGGAGCCAGCTCTTAGATCTTTTTTTTTTTTTTTTTTTTTTTAGTATTTGGTACAGGATCTCACTACGCAGCTCACACTTGTAGTGATCTTCCTATTTTCAGTCTCCCCAGTGCTGCAACTGCAGGCCTGCACCACCACACCCAGTCTCTCGGTGGCCAGCTCAGTGCACCTATCAGAGGAGCAGCACAGCATGTGGTGCTGGGGTTCAAATCCCCTGCGCTTGTCTAAGCAGATACTTAGTCTGATGCAGCTTTTAGGCCTTAACAGGGAAAATTAGACATGTGTGTATAAAGTCTGAAGTTTTTTTTTTTTCTAATATTAGACATCTTTTTTAAAAAGCAGTTTTCAGAATGTTGGAAATTTATAACTACCTCCCCTACAAACTTGTGATAACTTCTAAGTCTGCACTTGCAGTCTGAGTGTCAGCATCCCACGTCTGCCCACTGATGCAACCTTGACATTTCCATGCAACACTGAGAAGCATCTCCAACTTCACATTTGAAACAGAGCACTCACTGCCAGCACCACGAGCCTGTCCCCATTCCAGCGCTCTTCCCTCCTTAACTGGCATAACTGCTGTGGTAAAAACCCTTCCCAGGGCTAGATGTGTGTCTTCCCCAAGCCAACAGGAAGGCTTGCTGTACACACGCCAACCTCTGAACACCTCGGGCCACAGCCAGGGGTGTGAGTCCTTCTTAACACCCTTGTCCTGTAGTTGCCAACTGCTACAGTTTGGGTATGGGTGGAGTGTTTCGTGCGAAGGTCAAAATACTGGAATCTCAGCCTTTAGTGTGCTGATGTGGAGGGACAGCGGAACTTTTAATGGGTGTGGCCTCTTCGAGGGGCTATTAGGGCAGTAGGGACACTGGACTTGGGTGAATGTAGAAGGAATGTAGTTCAAGATGAATGTAGTTCCTGAACGACCCTGGCTGGTTTCTAAGAGGGTGAATTATGGAAAGGTGAAGGCTGGTCACTGCATCTCTCTGGCTGTTTCACTGTGTGATCTTTCTGTATTTGATTCCGTCACTGTGATTCCGCCTACTGTAAGGCGCTTAGCAGAAACCGAACAGATGGGCTTCCCCAATTTGAGATTCTAGATTCTATGAGGAAATGCACTTCTTTTCTGTTTAAAGTATCTGCCCTTAAGTATTTCGTTATAGCAACAGAAAATAAACTAATAGACCTACATAAGATCCCTGTTTCTTTGCTCCCATTTTAATAGAACTCTGATGTTATTCAGAGTAAACATCTTTAGCCACAAAATAACCAAAATTTCCAGGTTCCCTTGGAGCTAACCATGTTGTATACCAACACCTGGCAGATGAAATGTAAATGAACAATGCCAGGGTAGCTGTTAACTACTACTGCCCCCCTACCAAGTATCAGCTATCCAAAAGAGCAATGTGACAAATGCTGGCTTCCAGCAACACTGTGAGGTGGGGGGCTTCCTTATGCTACTTTGTGTGTATGTGGTACTAGGAGTTGAATCTAGTGACTTCACACCTCGCTGTATCCCTAGTTATTTTGAGACAGGGTCTCCAGAAGTGGCCCAGGCAGAAAGACTTGCAGTCTCCTGATTCAGCCCCCAGACACAGGCCTCATTACATTGTTGCTCAGAGTGCTTTGTTCTGCACCAGCATTGTTATGCAAATGCATCTCCTCTGGAACTATCTGCCTTGAGGTTCCCTGGGCAGCAGCACCTGTTAGGTCTTCGATCCTCCTCTGCTGTTTCTAATAGGAGTTTGCACAGACTGCATGGGAGCTCCACATGGCTCTCCTTTGCCAGCCAGCTGTTTTGTTGAGCTGCCAGTTCTTTTTCTATCCTTTAATCATTTCAAGTAAAATAAACTTAAAATTCATGAGGTTAGCACAAAGGGTTTGTGTGTCTTTTTTATTTTCACTTATTTGTTTATGCATTTAGGACAGGGGATACAGGGCCTACAGGATCTCACTAAGTGTGTTAGGACTTGTAGTGATTCTCCTGTTTTTAGCCTCCTGAAGTGCTGGGATTACAGGTGGGTACCATCACACCCTGTCTCAATTGATGACTCAGCACACCCCATTGGCGGGGCTGGCATAGCATGCCGGAGGTTGGGTACTAGGGGTTGGGGATTGAACCCCGGCCACTGCACCCTGCCGAACCAGGCGCTTTAGTCTGCTGAGCCATCAGGCCAGCCCATGTATCTATTTTTTAAAGAGAAAATCTGCAAGCCATTTTATATGAATTCTCCAAATGCCTGTAGTTCTGCCCCATACACCTTGATACGTTTAGCATTTGTACAAATTATATTTGCTCTATGGCACTATGATTTGACTAGTTGGTGTCCCCAGAGACAGCTGTGCCACTTTTGTGCTTTGATAGGTAATATACAAAACACGTTTTCCTTATTCTGTAACACTTCTAATGATAAGGAACTGCAAGTTAATGTTGCTTTTAGAATAAAATGGGAGTAACAGCCAAATGTTTGTTAATTTCATGACACAAACTTCTTTACATTTTAAAAGGTGAAAGTAATTTGCTTTAGGGCTTACCCCCGGAGACACCAAGAGGCCTTTCCTAGACAGTGTATCTGTAATGTTTGACACACTGTGTCAATTTGAGAAGTTTAGAGGTTTAACTAAGCCATCAGCAGGGACCTGGGGTCGTCATTTGTAAACATTGTCATCCTGTGTAAGAGGGTAGGGATTGAGAGCTCTGCCTGCAAAGTAAGGCAGGAAAAGAGACTGGCTCTTGCCTCTTTTTGCGCTCTTCAGCTGCTGCCCCCATGTCATGCCATGCCTTGGAGCCAGCTGATTATGGACAGAAACCTCCACAAACTGTGAGCTAAATAAACCTTTCCTTTCTTAATTTTTGGCATTGGGCATTTTGTCTCAGCAATGAGGAAAGGTAACCAAGACAATATCCTATACCTTCCCTAATTACAAAGGGAAGCCCTCAATACCTCAGATCTACCTGTAAAACCGCCCTGATTCACGTTAGTTGTTCATGGCCTCCTGTGCCCGCCTCGCTTCTAGTTATTTCTCCACAGTTGCCTCCACGCTGCTCTAGCCCTTGCATGTAGTACTTAAATTGGATCATCCTGTTGCCTGGCACTATTTCCCCGTTATCCACTGCCCTCCCTTCTGTTAATCACTCTGCACGTCTACCCAGTATCAGGAACTGCGCAGGCCCGTGGTGCCACCAGAGAGAACAACATTCCCAGGGCCCTTGCAACCCACCGGCCTGCAGCATGCCGGATCAGCTGCTCCTTCCTGTTGCCCCCACCACTGCTTTCTCAGTTTTGTCTTTATGTATCCTTCTCTTCAGGCTTGAGTTTAGTTTGAGGAAGAGCTAACTTTCATTTTACTTTTTAATGTATTTATCACATAGTCTACAGGGCCTCACTGCACAGATCAGACTCGTAGCGATCTTCCTGTTTTCAGCTGCCCAAGCACTGGGATTACAGGCATGCACGACACATGCCCAGTAAGAGCTAACTTTTATACCAACCGCTGCCTAATGAGATTGATCCTTGTGGAGTGGATTTCTATGCTGAGCAGAATATTCTATAACGCTCATGCATTTGGCACCTCTCTGTTTTACTGGTGTCCTGGCCAGTAAAACAAGTGCTCCAGGTAGTTGAAGGAGCCAGAGGACTGAGCAAAAAGCCAGAGAGGATAAAGGCACCTATGTGGATTTACACTTCTCAGGCCGCTTTTTTTTTTTTTAATTGTAATTTAACTAATTCTGCCTTTATATTTGCCTATAAAAACTGCATGCAAGTGCATCCTATGTAGTACTTTGTACACTTTCCCAAGCCTAGTACAAAGCTGTTATGGCTTGCACTGTGATGTCCCCCCAAAGCCTCATTCGGTCATAGGTGTGGCTTTTCCAGAGGTGGCTGGGTCCACAGCGTGTGGTGCTGGAACTGATTCATGCTGCACTGTTGGGCTCCAGGACGCTAGGACTAAGGGTGTGTGTGGGTGACATCTGCCATAAGTGGTCTAGATAAGACAAAAGGGGCAGAAAGACACTGCTCAGGTCCTTTTGCTACTGCATGGGTGCCACAAACTGTTCTCTTTGGGGATGCCTCTCCGTCATGTGCCATCCTGCCTTGGAGCCAGCTAACTATGGACTGAAACCTCTACAATCTGTGAGCTAAATAAATCTTTCGCCCTTGATTTTCAGTAGGGTATTTTGTCTGGGCAACAACAAAAAAAGTAAAACAAAAACTAATTAGTTTCTTAAAAGAGTCTTTTTGTCTCTCGTCGCTCCTTCCTCCGAATTTCCTTCCTTCGGTTCCGAATGGCCCATTGAGCTGGGTGTGGTGGTGCATGTTTGTCATCCCAGCACTTGGGAGGCCGCAGCAGGAGGACTTTTAAGGCCAGCCTGGGCTACAAAGTGAGCTCAATGCTGGCCTGAACTGCACAGGGAGACCTTGGCGTAAAAAAAAAAAAAAAAAAAAAAAAAACCAAAACCCCAAAAACAAAACAAAATAAAATAACAACAACAAAAAGAGTCACTCATTGAATTCCTACAACCCCTTGGCAATGCGCTGACATTTCAGCTTCTACATTGAAGCTGGACATGAGGATTTTACCTTAGGTCTGTTTAACCTTATTTCTTCATCACAGAAACAAGAAATCCGAAGAACTAGTTTGAAGTTATAACTCTGGAAAGGAACAGGGACACTTGCCGGGGAGGGGAATGTATATTAGAGAGAACAAGAGGCTCAGCCTGGCCCCACCCGAAGTCAAGAGAAATGATCAAATTACAGAAAATTTCAAAGAACAGATATATACATTATCACAACTTATGAACATCACAATATATTGAAATAGCAGAAAACTTGAAAGTTTTTTATAAGCCAATTATAATTATGCTTTAACTCATCAATAAACTGGAAGGTCAGGTTGTGATTCTGAATTAATGCATCCTAGAGGAAAAGCAATCTTAAGAGTTACAAATGATGTACACAGGGAACAGCTGTGTTTCAAAGGAACTTTCTGAGATCAGATGAGAGAAGTTATGTTTCATATTCAACTACCGTGGTTCTTTGAAAATACAACTTTTATGGGAGATTAGAATTTGGTGGATCAGGCAGCCTAACTTAGATTTCTAAAAAGTATTTGACCAGATTCTACGAAAGAGATCAATTACTAAGATATAAGTCACACATAATAAAAGGCATAATAAAAGATTTAGTAGAGAAAAATGAGACTTTTGGTTAAAGATGGATGAACACAGACATCCTGTTACCTTTCTGAGTTCTACTAAAGGGACACTTTTAACCTACAAGATCAAATGTACAAGGACAAAAATAATGGCAGCTAGCGGTGAAAAGTGAGGAAACAGGCCACCTAAGTACTTCTGAAAGCAGGGGGTTCAGGGTGGGCCTGAGGGCGGGCAGCATGGCTGCAAGGGCGTTGGACTCCCAATCTTTGAGGCAGATTCTCTGGTAGCAGATAAGACACAAAGGCTCTGGACCAGCAGAATACCAGGCACACTGACAGCAGGGCCCTGAGCTAGAGACCGGGACATTAAATTAAAGCCACACAGTGCAAGTCTGAATTATTTTCCCCCTTCTCAGATCCGGGTTCTCGCAACCCAATTTATATCCCCTAAGAAGGCAATTAGAAGAAGGTTCTCAGAAACTTGTCAGCCAGAGACAGCAGCCTGAAAGTGACAAGGAGTCCTGTGAGGTAACAGCTTAGCCCAAATGAGCACACAGTGAAGATGCCATCAGGAAGCCCTCTACATGCGCAGAGACTTCCCGACGGCCTTCCCTCCACTCCCCCTACACAGGAACAAGCACTCAGGCCTCCTAGATGCATGAGGAAAGCAGCTCCTTCCCCCAAAATAATTGGAACATTCTTTTACTAATAATAAGTTTCAAAATTTACATTTCATCAGGGAGTTTTTTACATAATTAAATATCAGTTAATAATAATAAAAAAAAAGTCTCAGCACTTACCCTAACGTGTTATGGGCTTGGCTCTCCATGTCAGGAAGCTCTGCACCAGTTTATGCGTCTTGGCTTTTAATCTGTTCGGGGAACAATGATACAGAGGCCAAAAATAGTTAGATTCCTTAGCCTATAAAACATGAAATTTTTGTTCCTGGCAAGCACTTTACTGCAATGTTTTCTGAGTATGGCAACTCTGGGCTCTGCAAAATGTAGAAACCCGGTCTGAATGTCCCCAAACACTTGTGGTCCTACAGTAGTGATAAACTAAAACACATTATGGGCTGAAAAGAGGATCCGTGTACTATTTTACTGAGCAGTTTAGAATCAGTTGCTGTGCAAAGGGCTCAGAATAGGAAGATACAAAAAATAGAATGCTTAGCAGGGCATGGTGGGGCATACCTGCTGTGGTGGTTTAGGGTTTTTTGCAAGGGGAGAAATATAACAGAGGACACACTTTATAAGAGTATTGTATTATGTGTATTGTAAAATGTGTACTGTATAACCCAAAGAATCATACCAGTGCAGGAAATCTGTCCACACACTAAGGACTGTAGAATCCAGCTGATGCCAGTGTCCCACAGCAGTGTCCTGCATGAGTGGAACTGAAGACTCAGAGCTCATAACAGTGCCTCCCACAAGTCCATTTGGAGGCCTGGAGCGAGTGACAATGTCTCGTGCAGGCCTGCTTCATGGATCTGCACTGGCATGCCCAGAGGTCAGTAGTGGAAGCTAGAAAGCCTATGCCAGTGGGATGAAGGGTCTGTGTTAGCACAGCAAGCTGAGGGATCTGAACTAGAGCTAGAAAACAATGTTCAAGAGAAGCACCAGAGCCCAAAAAGTACCACAGCCCTCCGCAGCAACAGTGAGGTCCTGAGCTCCTCCTGCGATGAGGAAAGGTGAATTCCCATCAGGAAAGCCAACGAGATAAGCTTTTCCAGGAGCCTGAGCAGTGCACCATCTTACCCTCTGGAGTCAGGACGTGATGTGCAAGCTGAAGACTAGAACTTTCCCAAAATGACCTCGACCATTCTCAGCAAGAAAGAAGGTCCGCAGCTTCTCCTATGACAAGAATGGCTAAGCTCATTAGGAAAGTCGGAATGGCAAGTTTCTCCAGCAGAATGGCTCAAGAGAACCAGCAGCTTCTCAAAAACAGTTTGTTAAAAACAGTTTCCCTGAAAGCTTCCTCACAGCTTCACCAGTTCTGCCTCTTATCCTGCTGATAACAAAACTCAGGTGGGTCTCCCACAGCCAGCACCACACTAGATCAATTCAGCTGAGTGTAACAAGTTGACAACCCGTGAAACAACCCACTACACCTGTAATTCTGGCACTAGGGAGGCCGAGGCAGTAAGACTGCTGCAAGCTGGAGGCCAGCCTTGGCTACAAAATGAGTTCAAAGCTAGCCTGAACTGCCTAGTGAAACCCTGTCTCAAAAAGACAGGAGGAGGGACTGGGGAGATAGCTCAATGGCACAAGTGCCTGCCTGGCAAGTGCAAGGTTCTGAGTTCGATCCCCAGTCCTCCAAAAAAAAAAAAAAAAAAAAAAAAAAAAAAAAAAAAAAAAAAAAAAAAAAAAAAAAAAAAAAAAAAAAAAAAAAAAAAAAAAAAAAAAAAAAAAGGAGGAAGAAGCACCCCAAAAGCAGAATTCCTTATTCAAGAGGAATTCTAGCAGGGCTTATCAAATTTTCCATTCTGGTCGACCCCTAGTTGGAGCATGTTCTTTCTTCGGCCTATGATTGCTCTATTATGAAATTTAAGACAAAAAAAAAAAAAAAAAAAAAAAGAACTGTCTTAGAATAGAAATTTTATAATTCGGCATGGCTTTGTGAGCAGTGGTTCACTTCTTGACAAAACCGAGAAGTTACTACTTGCCTAGAGTTTAAAATAAGAAAAGTTTGTCCCAGCCACAAAGTTCTAGTTAAAAAACGATCTAGGAGGATAAACAATGCACTGCAGAGCGTTTCAGCTCTTCCCAAGGGCTGCAGCAAAGCCACACGGCGCTGGACCAGCCAGTCCGGGAGGGGTGAACAGCACTGGAAAGGAGAAGGGAGATCTTGGGGTTCGTGTCACCTCCAGGGCAAAGGAATTTATGGGAAACCCCAACAACCACCCAGAAGGGCGGTGCGCGGCGCCAGACCAGACGTTCTGCAGAGAATCCGAGCGCGGGACCCTCGGCCGCTGCCACCCACCTGCACAGCACCCACACTCCGAGCCCAACTCCGCGGGCCCCAGCCTCCCCGGGGCCAGGTCCGCCAAGCGGGTGACCCATGCCAGGGCCAGGGAGCCCCCGCAGTTACCTGTGCCAAGCTCGCCCAGAAGTCTTAGGCGCAGCGGGAGGCTCCCGGGTCCCCGCCCACCCTGTGGGGCCACCCCGCGGGCCAGGCCGCCAGCCGCCGAGCCCTACTCCCGCCGCTCCTCCCGCCCGCAAGCGGTTTGCCGTACCCGCCCCCCGCCGACGCTGCCGGTTGCCATGGCGACGGGACCTGCGCGGGGAGGGGCAGGTCAGGGACGTGGCCACCCGAGAAGCTTCGCGCCAGCGCTCACCGCTCGGTCTTGTGCCAGGCCCTCTTTTCCCTGCTGGCCCACCGCACTGCCGGGCATCTAATACCCCGTGGGAGATTCGTTGAATGAATGAGCTAAGCTGGGACCCTAACGTCCCCTGGCTCTCTGCCTTCTTGCCCAAATTGTAAACTATCCCGAGCGAGCAGGGCCGCACCTTCCGCTAGTGGCCTGAGCGTCTCCAGCTGGAAAGAGCTGGTGTCTTCCAACAGTCACTGTGCGGGCGGTGACAGCAGCATTTGCACCCCACTTTCCCGGACAGAGGCCTGAGCGCAGCGGGCTGTGCCACCTCCCTCCAGGGAGAATGAAGTCGCTTCAAGTTGGGGACTTGGGGCAGAACTCGAGGTGACTGATTCCAAATTCCGTCCTTACTCCACTAAATTCCAAAAATAATTGAGGTTAGAACCTCTGCCCCACCCACTTTATTTCACACAGAAATGAAGACAAATATATACACATATTACACACTTACGTATAAATAAGAAGAATATACCCTTCTCCCCATATCCTTGCTAAACTCAAGCGCTTCAATTTTGTGTTTGGGAAATGGTCAATTCGTTTTAGAAACACTTCCTTCGCAATGCCCAGTAAATTCATTTCTAATTATTAAAATCTTTCACTTGTCCTCCCTTGCAGAACTTTAACATCAGTTCGTTCCTTTAACATAGCTATTACTTTAAAAACCAGCTCACATTCTTCTATTTGGGTTAAAACTTCTGAATTTCAGAACACCACTTGCTATCTCTGGATAAATCCAGTTTCGTAGATAAATTGTGTAAACAAATTCAGGACATTAGTTCTGATTAGTATTTTACAGCCCTCATCTTATTAGTATTATTATTGAATGAAGAAAGTGATGATTTCACGCTACTGATTTTTTTTTTTTTTTTTTTCTTTCAGGATCGGGGTTCAAACTCACAACTTTGCACTTGCCAGGCAGGCACTGGTGCCCCGGATCTATCTCCCCAGCCCCTTCATTCTACCTTAAAACTTGACATTCTTTTGAAAACTTTGGTCATATTTTTAATTCTTGTCTAAACTGAATAGGTCTGTTTCTTTTTCCTTACATAAAGGAATGTGAACTAGGAAAAAAAAATTGTTTTTCTTGTTTCAGAACTTTTTTTTTTTTATGGCTGGCTCAGCCCGCCCCAAGGACAGGGCTGGCCCAGCATGTGGTGCCAGAGATCGAACCGCAGTCCCTGCAGCTGCCCAAGCTTTCCTAAGCAGGTGCTGTAGACCACTGAGCCATCCAGCTGGGCCCTGGAAAAAATTTTTAATGAAATTTTAGAGCGCACAAGGTCATCCATGCTGTGTAGCTTGTTACTACATTCATTATTTTCTTTCAGGTGAGAAATACTCTGTGAGGTAACACATCTATTTTAGTACCTCAGGAAAAATCAGACTTAGAATAAAGGATTTGACCAAAAGAATGCCACTAGCTCAAATAGGACATGTTATTCTAAAGCCAGTGCTCTACGAACTGTCAACAATTAGAAGTGAACAGATTTCTTTGGAAGTCAAGGTCATGCACAGGTAACTACAGAATTCACATTTTCAGAAGAAAGAATCAATGCGAAAGGGCTTTAAAAACCTGTAAGAGGATGAATACTGAATAGATTTTAGAAAAATTTAAATATAAACTAGTCACCCCTGCCTGTTTAATTTAATAGGAATGAAGATTTTCATTTGGAATGAATGTTAAGGTTTGAAATGCAAAAGCCCGTAGCTCTCAGCCTGCTCCTCAGGAAGAAGCACCAGCAAAGACTTGAATTCACCCCTAATAATGTTCCTATTATTAGGTCTTTACAAATGAATTTATTTTGAGAGAGATTGGAAAGGCCCGGAATCTAAAGGAGCAACCACAGCCAGGGTAGAAACCTGTCTCCAGACCTGAGGAGAGGTAAACAGGGCGCTTAGTGCCGAGAGTATTGAAGGACACAGTGAGGTCAGGAGAAAACAGAATACAGCCAAGTATTCAGAAGAGAATAGAGGAGACAGAAATGCGTGAAGAACAGCATGGTCTGTGAAAGAAAAGCTAAGGAACAGAGAATAACTAATCATCATAGCAAGAGACTAAATATTCAAATGAAAACCTTCATAGCAAAACCATTCCAATGGTGAAATTTACAGTAGCAAAATAGAAAAGAATGTATGCCATATAGAAATAACTTGATATGGATTTTTGTATTAAATGAAATATAGAACTTTGTAATTTTTGAAAATACGTTTAAAACTATATATACATTACAATAAAAACTATCTATCTCCATACATGGAAAATATTTTAGAAAACATATTTAACCATAATAATTAAATCATCATAGGGCTGAAAGCAACTACAGAGGAGTCTTCTTCAAACCCAGCGTATCTAAAATATTATTTCAACATATAATAAGAGTTTTCATACTAGGTATTTATTTATTTATTTATTTGGGAAGGGTCTAAAAGGTGTTCACCGTCTCATTCCTAGATTGGATTTGTAGTGATCCACCTGTTTACAGCCTCCCAAGAGCTGGGATTACAGGCGCTGGCCATGCTGCCAGTCTCAATTGTCACCTCAGCAGGCCCTTGGGGTGGGCCCAGCACAGCAAGCCTGGGGATCAATCCCCAGCACCTGTGCTTGCTTGCAGGTGCTTTAATTCACTGAGCTATTTGGCTGGCCCTGTAGTAAGTCTTTAAATCTGATTTATAATTCGTACTTACAACTCTGTCATATATACTGGCCATGTTGAAGAGGTCAGTAGTTGTAATTGGCTGAGGGCTAATATTAAACAGCAAAGTCAGAGAATTTGGATGCCTGGCCAATATAGCAAAGGTCTTTGTTAAATATGAATGTTTATACAATGACAGACTGTAAATTGTGTGACTGTGATTTGGAGAGGGAAAGCATTCTATTTCAAAACCCTCAGTGACCTGCTGTGGATTAGGAGAGGGACTGAACATCCAAAGAGAACTTAGAGCCCTTCGCCAGGCAGGGATTGTAGAGATGTCACTTGATGGCTTTTCCCCACTAGGCATTCAGATCAGATAGGAGGCCCTGTCAGTCTTTTTTTTTTTTTTTTGTTTCAGAACCCTTGTTTGCTTATTCACTCATTTTCATCGCTGGCTCAGCCTGCCCCGAGGGCAGCGCTGGCACAGCATGTGGTGCATCGAACTGCAGTCCCAGAAGCCACCCAAGCTTTCCCAAGCAGGCGCTTTAGACCGCTGAGCCGTCCCGCCAGGCCCCAGGCCCTGTCAGTCTTGCGGTCCAGGGGCCTACACAACAATTGAGCGTGTACTCATGATAGCAATTAGACACAGCAGGTTTCATTTAGGTTCAGAAAATCCAATTCCTAAAAAAATAGGTCGTATACGCCCATATTCATCCATTTCAGCAGTCCTTTTTATGCCACCTTAAAAGTTTATCAATGGTATTCTTTCTTGGATTATTAAGGGAAACCAAGAGAAGAAGATCTTGGATAATCATGAGCTAAAGATTATACACAGAATATACCTTTTCTGCAGACAGGCCCACATGGCTCAGGCGCCAGTGAGGTCAAAGATCCTCACTGGGACAAGGAGGAAAGTTCTGCTTGTCTGTTTCAGGGTCCGTTTCTACTTGGGGCATTTTTTTTTTTTTTTTTTTTTTGAGAGATTGTCTCTTAAAACCTTTAGCTAGTCTGATAATGAAACAGAGTTGTGTCAAATCCTAAATGAGAAGGATCTAGAGAAGTGAAATATCTGCAAAACAGGGATACTTACAAAAGCCTTGTGACACTAAGAAGGCCAAAGCCTGGGCTCACCTGAGGTAGGGAACCAATAAATACAAACCTGTCTGTAGGCTGAGACCCACAAATACTTAGTCCACAAGAAAATGGCAAAATAAAAACAAACCACTACTCTTACTAACTTGCAGTCAACTTTGGCTCACTTTGATAATTAGGGATAAATTCAGTCTTTGAATTTGGAATAAGGTGCTATGGTCTAGCAGATTAAAATGTCTGAAAGAAGCATGGAAAATTATGCTCTGGTAAAGATAAAATCATTCCTGTACTCACTTTATTGCTACAAATAATTACCTGTCTATAATTGGTATGGCAAGTAGCCAGAGATACTCACAGAGGCTGGGAAATGGGAGCAAACAAGGTTTTATTTAGCTTGTGGACAATAGCTCAACTGTTGCCAGTAGGAGAATCAACCCGAGGGTAGGAAAATAGGAATTTATATAGCAGTTGGTCCAGTTTCTAAAAATAGCAGGTGATTTCCAAAAGGTAGACTACAGAGTTTATCTAATCACCAGGAAATTAGACACGGAGGGGAAACCAGTAGAAACAGGTTCATTTATTTTTAATGTGTTTGGTATAGGGTTTTATTACCAGGCTCAGACTCATAGTGATCCTCCCATTTTTAGCCTCTCCAGTGCTGGGATTACAGGTGTATGTCAGCATGCCTGGACTTGGTGGCCAGCTCAGCATGTCTAGGGGTGGGGCTGGGGTTGGTATGGTATGTAGTGCTGAGGATCAAACCCAGGTCCCTGTGCTTGCCTAAGCAGGCACTTAGTCTGCTGAGCTATCTCACTGTACCCGCATAGTGATATTCATAATCATGGGGTCATTACAGCATTTGTTAGAATCAGCATTTATCAGAAATAGAAGCTGCTCACAAATGGAAATTACTTAACAGTTGATTGAGGGAACAAGAGTGAGTTTGCTTAAAGTTTAAATGATGCCAAAGTGGAGTTTAGAAGCAAAATGGAGTCTCTTTGCCATCCCACAATGACCAGAACACATGCAGGACCAGGGAATTAGACACAGAGGGGAAGCCAATAGCATCAGTAGGTGCTGAAGCAGAACCACAGAAATTTTAGGTATTGGAATCAGATAATGATTATAAAAATATAAATATGACATTTAAAGAAATAAGGGCTGGCTCAGTGGATTAAAGTACCTGCTTGGGCAGAGAGGTGTTGGCCCTGCCCCTGGGACATGCAGAGGTGGGGATTGAGACTGGGTGTGGTGGCGCATGTCTGTAATCCCAGCCCTTGGGAGGCTGAAAACAGGAGGATTATTACAAGTCTAATCTACGTAGTGAGGCCCTAGAGACCCTGTACTAAATACATTTAAAAAAAGTGAAATAAAAGATAAGATTGAAAAAGGCTTCAGGAAGCACTAAATATAGAAGTGCCACCATATTTGGAAAGAAACCAAATAAAAATTCTAAAATTAAAAAATTCCTAATAACAAAGGACAAAGAAATGTAGAAAGGTAGATTTTGGATAGATGAATAAGTAAGTCGTAAACTGGAAAATATCAATAGGAAGTGTTCAGATTCTAAGGAAAAGAGAAATAGCGAAAATATTTCTACATAAAGTTTTAAAAATTTTAGCATCTATCAATAGAACTTCTGTTGTTATAAAAGTAAAAGCAAAATGTGGAGGTATTTAATACATGCTCTGGTATCTGGGAGGTAGTTGTACCAGATTTCTAACTGGTGGGTCAGCTTACTACACCCCACTAAATTAAATTAGCATGATGGTGGGTGTAGGAAGCCCACCTCAGGGCTGGTGACAGCGGCGTAAAAGGCAGAAGGAGTTGTCAGGACGCTGTTACTTTACGGATACTGTTTGGAGAAGCCGCTGGAGCTGCTAGTTCTCCTGCGCTGCTCTGCTGGAGGACCTTGTCATGTTGGCTTTCTGATGAACTTCAGAGGAGCTCTGGTCCTCACCTTGAGCATCAACTCCTGCCTCTGGGGGGGATGATGGTGCGCTGCTCAGCCTTATGGAGAAGCTTGTCAGGTTGGCTCTCCTGATGGGAGCTCGGCTTTCCTCATTGCTGGAGGAATCGCTGGAGGAGCTCGGGACCTCCCTGTGGCTGAGGACGGCTATGGTACATTTGGGGAGCTCTGGTGCTTACCCTGAGTGTTGCTTCCTGGCTCCAGTGCAGGTCCCTCAGCCTGCTGGCACAGATCCTTCATCCCGCTGGCATGGGCTTCCTAGCTCCCACCACTGACCTTTGGGCCTTTCCAGCCCAGATCCATAAAGCAGGATCCAGGTCCTCAGCTGAGTTTTTTTAGTATTTAGTGTTTGGATAGATTTCCTGCACTTGTTGTATAAGATTCTTGGGCGATTCACTATAAAATAATAGTGTAAAATATGTCCTGTATTATACTGTTCCCCTTGCAAAACCCCCAAACAATGGCAGTACTCCAGAAAGATTTGCTGAATTTGAAGATTAAAAAATCAAGTTGGTTATTTTGCAAATCATGTGTCATTTTGCATAATTTCTATTTTTGTCAAAATGTTCTAAGATTTTTATATTTTTTAACATGTATTAATTATAGTCTTTTCTGTTTTGTGTTATAACTCTATTCTCTGAAGTATATTTTTAATTTTAGCAGCAATCAGTATTATTTGAATAAAATATACATTGAACTTTTATATAAAAACCATAAAAATGCTATACAGGAGTATATTAATATTAATTTAACCCCTCACATTATTTATTAGCTATACTTTTTACTTTACTTCTGTCCCATCATTACAAGCACCTATAGCTGTTCAATGTAACAATATAAAAATATTAATTTATTTTTTAAGGTAAAGTACCACCAGGGATGAGTTACTGAGAGTGAAAAGTAAAAATGAAACAGCAGAGGACCAACATATGGAAAAACATGGTCACCAAACCTCCTATGTGTATGTGAAGTCCAAGGCAATGTAGACATTCCGCAGAACTCATTTTTAAATGCGACATCTTCAAGAGTGGGCCATCTCCTCAGGAGGGAGGAGGCCATTGTGCCGGTATTATCTCATTATTTTCCCACCATCCCTCTGTTGCCTTCCAAAGTGTCCGAAAGGCAGTCTAACGCTGTGTGTCTCCTCTGCCCTTCAGTCAACATGTTTAATGTACGGAGAAAGCTGGTTATTCCATGTTAGTTAATAGCCCTTAAGAATAAGTTTGTTATTAAACTCATTCACAAAGAAGATTTTTTTAAAAGAATTTATTTATTTAATTATTGTGTTCTTGTTTCAGAACCTTTGTTTGTTTATTCACTCATTTTTATGGCTGGCTCAGCCCACCCCGAGGACAGGGCTGGCACAGCATGTGGTGCCGGGGATCGAACTGTGGTCCCTGAAGCCACCCAAGCTTTCTCAATCAGGCACTTTAAACCACTGAGCCATCCCGCTGGGCCCCAAAGAAGACCTTAAATCAAACAGGTTATTCCTCACAGACAGGACTCCATTCAGCCTCCTCCTTCCACCTACCTCCGTCTTTCTAGTCTACCTCAACACTAGGTCCATCCCCTTCTCACTGGTTCTGGATGGATGCGCTGTCCAAATCTGAGCAAGATGTTCATGCCCCACATCCTATTTGGTTTCTTTCAATCTTAAGCAAACAAAGTTATCTGATTGGCCACCACTAGAGCTGTCTGGTTCTCCTGCCACTTGGCTTTGTCCTTTGTGTCACCTTCTAGCACAAGGAGCTGAAGGCTAACAGGAAAAGTCTTGAGGAGAGAAGAACCAGGCCCGGGATGGAGATAATGGAGCCATGGGGGTTGCAGCTGTAAGCCACCTTGGGACCACTATCCCAGGGATGAAGACCACCATGGTGAAGGGGGTGATGCTGTGGTAGGAGAGTTCTGCATCCCCTGTGACAGCCATCAGCTGAACCTCACTGACCAGGGGGACTGTGGTGACCACCACTGCCCTCTTGGGATTCTTCTTCATTGGCGCTGGTGAGAGAGACTTGGAAATTCCTGGGCTCTCTTTCACAGGCTCTTTAGTCATGTTTCCAGTGGTTCTTCCTAGCTGGGTTCCTGGCTGAGAGCTCCAGAGTCTCACCACAGTGGAAGCTGTCCATTCCCAGAAAAACCCCTGGACAAGAAAGAATCAGCCCCAGTTGTGTGGCTTCCTTTAATTTCTGTGGGGGGAAAAAAAAGAGCTTTTCATAGCAGTGTGGCCAAGAAAATGACAGGCTAGGCCAGGATTTCCTCTGAGGAAAAAAAAAAAAAAAGAAAATAATATAAAAGTACTTTGCTGTAGGTCACAGAGATCGCCCTGGTTTCAGGCTACCTCTGCTCCTAAAAGACCACTCTCTGAAATATTTGGTTGTTTTGCTCTCTCTCTTCCTCAAATGGTCTGTTTCCTGTGTGCTTCATATAGTTTTTGAGCATGAGATACTTTTGGTGGAAGATGTTTATTTCTGAAACATCTCTGAAACCAACAATCAGCTTGAATTCATCCAGCAAAGTTGCATTTGCTGTTGAATTGCCAGGAGCAACTCAAACCACTTTATTGCATTAAAAATTTTCCCAGGTATCTTAGATAATACAAGTGATATGAATGAATAAAAGTAAGTGTTAGCATCAGCTTATGATACAAATTTCTAACTATTTTTCCTTAATTCAGGGCCAAAGCTGAGATAAGCATGTTTCTTTTTTTTGTTTGTTTTTGTACAAAAGTGAATTTTTTTTTTTTTTTTTTGTCTTTTTGAGACAGGGTCTCGCTATGCAGTTGAGGCTGGTCCTGAGCTCACTTTTGTAGCCCAGGCTGGTCTCGAACTCGCACCAATCCTCCTGCCTCAGCCTCCCGAGTGCTGGGATTACTTACAGGCGTGAGCCACCACGCCCGGCCAAAAGTGAATTTTTTACTTTAAGTGATTGCACATATTCAGAAAAAATGTGTACCCCCTGTTGTCAGCATACTACATTTAATCTGCTTTATTTGTTTCAGTCACTGAACTCAACCAGCATTATCACTAATTAAAGGCCATTCTTTATTTCAAGTTCCTTGATTTTTATCTAATATCCTTTTCCTTATGGAATGCCATCCAAGATAACATGTTACATCCAGTCATCTTGTTTTCCTAGGCACTTCTAGAAAGTTTCCAAGAATTTGTGTTTCATGATTTTGACAGCTTTTTAAAAAAAAATTTTTTTTTTAAATTTTATTTATTATTTTTATTCTTGTTTCAGAACCTTTGTTTGTCTATTCACTCATTTTTGTGGCCGGTTCAGCCCACCCCAAGGGCAGGGCTGGTGCAGTATGTGGTGCTGGGGATTGAACCGCGGTCCCTGAAGCCGCCCAAGCTTCCCCAAGCAGGTGCTTTAGACCACTGAGCCATCACGACAGCTTTGAAGAGAACCTGTCTGTCCTTCCATTAGACTTAGCATATATATATATATATGTATATATATATATATATATATATATATATATATATATATTTTTTTTTTTTTTTTTTTTTTTTTTTTTTTTTTTTTTTTTTTTTTTTTTTTTTTTTTTTTTTTCTCATGATGATACTGGGAGGAAGATCCTGGGTAGGCTGCCATTTTCAGCACATTTATCAAGGACACAAACTAGCAGCACAGTTTATGACTGCTGGTGTGGAGCTTGGTCCTCTCGTAGAGACAGCGCTCAGGACATCTCCAGATTCCTCCCCGCTCTCCTCAGGTGATGTCCTTTTGTGCAGCCCCCACTTGCAGAGGCAGCTTTGCTCCCCTGCACGAAGGGTGCAGTAGCCATATAAATTATGTGGAATTCGTCTACATAGAAGGTTTGTCTCTCCTCTTCCCTTTGTTTACGTCTGTGTGGAATCAGGAATATTTATTGTGCGCTTGGAGTGGCAGTCCAAAGTTACCTTCTTTGGTTTCTCAAATTACGCCAGTTTTGGCCACTGAGTGCTCCTTTATCACTTTCATACACTGTCAGCATTGCGGAGTTTGGGTTTTATTTTGAACTTACTTATTTATTTGTTTGTTTGTTTGTTTGAGGGGATGGGATGCTATTATTTGATTGGTTTGGAGAAGCTTTATTTTTTTATTTTTTTTTTGCTTTTTGAGACAGGGTCTCACTGTGCAGTTCAGGCTGGCTTTGAGCTCACTTTTGTAGCCCAGGCTGGTCTCGAACTCACAACGATCCTCCTGCCTCAGCCTCCCAAGTGCTGGCATTACACGCCTGGCTGGAGAAGCTTTAGTATAGTGCTTTTTGCATTTTAAGATATTCAGGCTCCTCTTAGTTATGCATATTTGCTGTCCAGCCTTATTTACCCAAGTGGCCCTGGCTCCTTTTATTAAGAGTGCAATTAGAAACCAATACCTGAGAATTAGATATGCTCATGGGAGTTACATCTCATTGCTTCTAGGCCCCGTTAGCACACAATTGGGAAAATACATGTGAGTAGCCCTAGTCCTTATATAAACAAATATTGATAAAAACGTGTGTGTGTGTGTGTGTGTGTGTGTGTGTGTGTGTGTGTGTGTGTGTGTGTGTGTGTTTATTTTTGGCCTCAGCCACCCTGAGGGCAGGGCTGGCACTGCATATGGTGCCAGGGATGGAACCATCCCCTGCGTCTGCCTAAACTTTCCTAAGCAGATGCTTTGGACCACAGAGCTATCTTGCCAGCCTCATCTATAAATATTTTCATATATGACCATTTGTATCATAGTCAGGCTCAACATGAGTTTATAGTTGTCTCCCCTTCTGCTGTCCATACAGGGCATTTTAGGTTCTCCTTGCCTTTCTGTAAGCTCCTCCCCTGAAGTGAAAAGCTAGCTTCCATCACTTGCTATTATTCATTTATGTAATTGTGCATCTGAAGTATAACATGAGTAACAGTATCAGAATCATTAACTTGTGCAGAAAACGAACTTAACAAGGGTACAGTGCTATGTCGGCGTGATCTTGCCTTTGGTCTTCCGGAGTCCATTTATTTCCAAGGATGCTTAGATCAGTATTTTTTTCCTTTCTCTTCTTTCAGTTGGGTAGTTTTACGCCTTTGTAATATAATTAAGTTTGTTTGTCACGTTATGCCCTCTGTCCTGGGGCCTTATGACGTCCTAAATAATTCTTGAAATTTGCATTATGAAGCTGCCATGTGTGTGCTATTTGCTTCTGTGGTGAAGATGGCCTTTGGGGATCTCGATGTTATGCAGAAGTCTTCTATTGGGTTCATCTCTTGGAGTGGTCCTGGGCTTTATATCCCATTGTCCTTCTACTTGTGTACCTCACAGTACAGGCAGAAACTCTCAAAACAAAAACTACTTTGAGAATTTACTCCTTTGTTAAGGTTTCCACTTTCAGTTAACTTTGAAATCTATAGATTCCACTCTTTCATACCTACTCAGTAATTTATTTATATTTTATTTGTTTCAATTAGAAGGATTTTTCAGGGTACCTAATCAAAGGTGATACCTGAAATAGAAGTCCTTGCTACATCATTTTAATTTCTTTTGATATTTCATTGCATATGAGTGTCTGCCTAGTGCCCTCAACTGAATCTTTTAAATGGATTAAATGAATGATTTAAGATCAGATTGCATTTGTCATAAATTGTGGTGTTGGGGAAAAACTGAAGAATGCACCGTTGCTAGTTATAAAATAAGAGGGGATGTTTTTAATATATATGTACGACATAGAATTTTGTATTACAAAATTCAATTATTAGTTTTGTTTGTTGTTTAATTTTATGGAGATAACTTCTGTGAATTGAAAATTATTTTCTACCTATCTCTGAGTGTCATGTTTTCCTCTTACCTGAAGAACGGTAGTGAACATGCAGCTGGATGAATATGGAGGTAGGGATACGCGAACAGATATTTCAAAGCAGTATTAGTGGATACACATTCTGTCGTTACCATGAGAACCTGGTGTAGAGAGATACCAGTGTTCTGCTCATTTTGCTGTCAAACTGCAATTATCATGCAGAACACAGAGTCTGAAGAAGAAAGGCTTCCCAGTGCCCGCATCTCCTGGTTTCTGTTGTGAGACCTCTCCGTGTGTCCTCACCATTGTGCCTCATTTTTGGCTGTTTCCAGCAGCATTGCTGCCGCCGCTGCTACTGCTGGAGAATATGGGTTGTCCTGCCCATAATAAGACATTATTGTAGGACACATCTGAGCTCAGAACTGAGGGAATGTGTTTTCCACGTCAATAGGAAAAAGCCAACACGTTTCCTGCACTAAATTCATGAAGGCTCTTAGATATGGCTCAGAAAATAAAGCAGAGAAATGCCTGTACATGAAATCAAGTCCACAGTGCCCTCGCATTCAGGGCTGTTCGCTGCCCACATGCTTGCATTGCACGGTGCCACAATGACGACGGAAAACAATTTTTCACAATTAGGAAAGTTACCATCTCTAAAAAAAAAAAAAAAAAAGAAAAAAAAAAAAGAATGGTACTTCATTCTTATGGACTATTTTAGAATGAAATCTAAGATATATTCTTGCCTTCAGTGTACTCAGACCTCAATATCCAAAACCCCAAATTATCTCTTCAAGTTTACAAATAGCTTTTTTTTTTTTTTTTTTTTTTTTTTTTTTTCAGTACTGGGGATTGAACTCAGGACTTTGTGCTTGCCAGGCAGGCACTTATTCTACCGAGCTATCTCCCTGACCCCAACAAATGGCTTTTAAAAGAAGGCATCAGTCTTGTTTTTATAGTATTGTGCTAAAATTCATTTTGCAGTCTTATTTCTGATCTGACTAGGAGAATTTTTTCATCTTGACACAAATTTTTAGATTGTTAAGACTGATCATGATGACACATCTTATTTTCCTTTTTTTCTCCTTTCATAGTTAAATTTTCAATCATGCCTTCTAACTTTTAATAAGTATATTTTAATTAATATATAATTTTTTATAATTATTTGGAGCCATATTTCGGTAGTGTGACAACAAATTTGTTATAATCTATGGTGTGCCCCTCAAAGGTCCATCTGCTTAAACCTGGTCCCCAGTAAAGAAAACTTTAAGAGGTAAGGCCTATTGGAAGGCCATGTGATCATGGGGACCTTCCCTGGGAAGGGATTAAGGCCCATTCCGTGGGAATGGGTCAGGCCTACAGGACTGGCCTAGTCACCATAACAGCAGATTAGTATAAAGTTCGGCTTCTCCTTACTGCCTCTGGCTGCTCTTGTGCCTGTAATGCGGCACCACCCGCTATGTTAGGGTGTGGCATACGGCTCTCTGTAGCTGTAGCCATGAACTTTTGGAGCTTTGCAAGATCTAAAACATAAATCAAATAAAACTCTTCCTTGCACTGTTTTTAGCTCCAGATGTCTTCCAGCAACCCTCAGCAGACAAGTCACTTGACTGTTGATGGCTCAATTAAGCTTATGGCCTGCAAAAGAAAGGGAAAATGTTCATTTATTTGACTTAATCTTTTTCTTTTCTTGCTAGCAGTTATTGAAGAAGAAATCAATAGCTGTAAAAAACTGCTTCCCCGGCCAGAAAAACATCACGTCCATTATTGAAAGTTGTGGAATTTTTCTTCTTGAGATCCCTTGTTCTTGAATATACCATATAAGAAAAAGATAAATGATTTATTTCTAAGAGCGTTGTCTGAGCATTGTTGAAAAAATATCGACTTTAAGTTCAAATAGAGTTTGAATCCCTACTCTATCATTTCATAACTGTATGACTAGCTAATTTACTTGGCCCCACAAGACATTATTTTCCTTATTTTTACAGTGAGGAATACAAATACTTTTAGGACTGTAGAAAGGATTCAATTTGGTCAGTTCTATTCGTAATATACTTGTCACATAGTAGCGGCCAAAGAACAGTTAGAATTACCAGCACCAGTATCATCATTACTGACATTGTTATTTATTGCATAATTATTGTTATTTAAAAAAATATTCAACAGATTGGGCACAATAACTTGTAAAGACAAAGAGCTTAGTGTGAGAACAGTGATAAAGGGGAAAGGAAAATAAATTGAATTAATTGAGAAAAATTTTCCAATCAAAAGTCAGTTTCATGGGGTTGAATGAAAGCTTACTTTCTGCATGTATGGAATCCATTTACTTAGTCAGTCATCCATTCATCCATTGAAAATCTGCATATCTATGTAATTTGAACTATGTGCCAAACCTTGCGGATGAGGAAAATTCAAGAGGTAATAGCAAACGGAGAGAATTTTATCTCAAATAAGGAAGGTACATTTTCAAACGATAGCCAAAGATATGTTTCCCTCATCAGTAAAGCATACAAACTATGAAAATTATAAAATACTTTCATAGGATTGCTAAAAATTAGAAAAACTTAACAGCATTTGATTTTAACAAAAACAGGGATACTCATCCTCATACACTATTGAGAAATATATAATTTTTACAATTAGTTGGAACCATATTTGGACAGTGTGACAACAGTTTTCTAAAATTAAATTGTGAATAGCTAGCATTGCTAGCTTTAAAAGCTTATCCTATAGAAGTATTATCTTAGGAACATAAAGATTGCCATATAAGAAGTTTGTTATAATGCTGTTTATAATGAGATATAGTATTGTTCATAATTGTATAAGAGAGAGGAGGGAGTAGAACAGATTAGCACATGCTTATTTTGTTTACATATATGTTTATATATAAAAATTATGCCAACAAATAGCAGTTGCAAACCACATTTATTATCTCATAGTTTTTATTAGTAAGGTTTTGAGAATGCCAAGAAGGTTTCCTGCTGGGTCTGCTGGCAAGAGACCTCAGTCTCTTACCCATGGACTTCTCCAGGAGCCTGCTTGGGTATTCTCATGATACAGCAACTGCTCTTTCCAAACAAACAAACAAACAAACAAACATTCAGAAAAAGCAAGATGAAAGCTATCACCACATCTGCAAAAACAGAAAATACATGAGGTAAGGTATATGTTAATTAGCTCAAAGAAGCCATTCTAAAAATGCATACATAATTTGCAACATTATGTTGTATGCCATATATATATATGTATGCATATATTATTGTGTATATATTTGTCATATATATGTATATATCTTAACTAATTAAAAAAGAAAACTACATTGTCTTTGATGAACCAGTCTGGGGAGTTACATAAAATCATTTCTACAACAATATATTTATTGTTAATAAATTACCAAGTGCAGTCCAACCTCAAGAGGCAGAGAAATAGGCTTTGTCTTTTGGAAGAGTGTAGACATATTATAAAATGACTCTATTTTTTCTCTTGGATATTAATTATTTATATTTTTTACATAAGGAATTTATGTTCATTTTCTTTCAAACCCATCATCCAGCCCCAGATCTCAGTCTTTCACTTGTCTTCTTAATCATATTTAGGTATGGATAAAACTTTTCCAGTGTCATGAGCTAAAAGGAGAAGTTATCCATCCAGTCTCCCAAAATACATTTGTAGGTGAAGCAGATAATCAATCTAGATATTCATGTTCAGAAGAGAAAAACCAGAGGACTAACATGATAAGTGGTTTAGAGCTGGTTTGAAATCCACTTGGGCCCAGGACAAAGCTCCGTCTTTCAAACTCAAGGAGCCGTCCAGGAATGATTGCTCCTGGCTTTGTCCTCTGGGTTCCTGGTTCTCACCTCTGACTCACACACTTTCATTTGATCTGTCCTTTCATTTCCACAAAACTCCGTGGCTCTTCCATGACTTTTACAAGGATTCACTTCATTAGATACAACTCATATCCATAAATTTCTCGAAATCTTGTAGGTCATTATAAATTTTTTCAAATCTCATAAGTGCTCTCTACCTTGGGCTTCTCTTTAACAGGGAAAGGACAATATCTTTATATTTCTTCAAAGTCTTATTAAGGCAGGAAATTAGTGCATCGAAAGCCAGCAGGAAAACTGAGTGTGACCTGTTAGTGACAGAGATCTGTCAAATCATGGCTGGTGAGCATGTGCAAAGCAGCAGGGAAAGCCCTGTGTCAGACGTGGTGGCATAAATCCATAAAGTCATGTCCTTTGACCTCTTTGCCATTGCCCAGAAGAAATTAGATTACAAATAATCTCTCAGGTTAAAAAAATGGCAACAATCATGAAAGAATTGCCCAGTGAATCTAAAGAAGAGATGTACATAAAAATTTGGAAGAAAAAAATAAGGGGAAATAGAATTCATGAAAAATATTTAAACAGATATCCAAGAAATTAAGTATTCCATTGAGATATGGCAAAACTGCTTGAACAAAACTGAAGACAGATTTTAAACCTTGAAGATAGTATTGCAGCTACTGATTAGGACAGGAAAGGCTTCTTACAGTAACAATCAACCAGCAAATAACAATTCAACAGCTTCAACATGATGAAAAGAGAAACAATGTATGCCTGATAAGTGTCAACAAAACAGCAAGAGTCAACACAAATAACATAAAAAGACTATTTGCCATAGCAACTTCTGGTTGGGATTAGAATGTAGGACCACAGTACCTTGTGCTGCTTACTACATAAATGGTCCAGCTGGTGGTCAACCTCAGACCCAGCATGAGTGTGGGACCTTCAGCTTGCTCTGCATACCTAAGCCCATGCGCATGTCCCAGTTCCCTCCCCATCCACACCCCAGTCCCTGCATGTGTGTGGGAACTTTTGCCTGCGCCCAGCAGGCAGAACTTCCCCATCCAGATCCCAGGCCCAGCACCTCCTGTGGAACCCTGCAGCAAAGATACCTGCAGAGAGGGTGGGGGTCATATCTACCCAGCTAATCCAGGAGCTGAGCATCTTGCCAGAAGAGTACAGCGGGTTCACTTCCATGGGCTGCAGCAGGAAGAAGCTGAGCACAGCAGCCAGACCCAGCCAGGCACATCTGGACAAGTCCACACTTGGAAGATCTGGACTTAGTAAGCTGAGACACTCTGCTAGACCCAGATCTATGAGACTGTCTTCCCTTTTTTCTCTTGATCTACAGAGGAGGCAACAAGTAACTGGGGGAACTAGTCTACTTGGAAGACTCCAGGTACATTAAGAGGAAGAGATCAGACAGAGCTTAGGGGAACTAATTAAATATTACTTTCTAATTTAATATCTGCTTAGCTACACAGACATAGTGTTAGCTCTTATTGCTTTTATTGTTTAAAATACAAACACATTAGTGACAAAAGTTTGTCAACTGCTAATCATCACTATCCATTATTATTGTTCCTAACTGTAGTTCTGTAAATATAAAACTATAACTGCCTTAACTGTACAACCTCTCTTGGGGAAGAATTTCAGTAGGTGCTAAGGGCATAATTGCACCAATGCTCTGCATTAAAGGCCAGAGGACAGTGCAATAGAAAATTATAAAGAGAAGAGCAAGATACAATCTCAGGCCCCAAGCCCACCCATAACAAATGCAAGAGACACTAGCATAGAAGAAAATGGGACTCACACAGCTGAAATTTCTGAATTAATATCATCTGAAGTAAAGAAACAACTGCGGAAAAGTATAGAGGAAATCAGATCAAAAATAACCTCTGAAGTAAAAAAATATCTGAATTATTACTGTGTGAAGTAAAGTAATAACTGCAGAAAGGTAGAGAGGAAATCAGATCAGAAATAATCTCTGAAGTAGTACAAGAAAAGATAACTATAAAGAAATAATTAATAAATGCTTTTTTTAAATTTTTGTTGCATCTAATAAGAAATAACAATGTGACAGTTTTAAAACATGTTAGTAGTACATTTCCAGTATTTGATACAATGCGTATTGTTGTCCTCCTAGTACTTATACAGAACACAGAGTGTAGACATGATAATATCTCTAATCATTATTAGTACGAAAATTGTTTCTCATTCAACTAAGGGATAGTAGTTGTACACATAATCCAATGTTCCATAATCACAGTAGGTTATTGGCAAAACTGGCAATGATAGAAGCTGTTGATTTAAGCCTTTTACATCTCAGCATACTAACCTAGCTTTATGTTTTATGCTTAAGCCTTTTACAGCTCAGCATACTAACCTAGCTTTACGTTTTATGCTTCGTGGTTAAACTTTTCTGCTGGGTGGTTAAGGACAAGTTAAGGCAAGACCTGCATAACAAAACATGGAACTTTTGTACCTCCTAAGGTTAGTCAAATTCCCTCAGGATTTACTTTGAAACCACGGACAGTGCTTTGTAGAACTGCTGCCAGTGTCAGCCATCTGGATGAGTCAAGGCCATTACTTAACCAATTTGCTCTCTGTGAAAGCCTGAGAGAATGTTTTCTCTCTAGGGACTCTCCTTAGGTACACTGTATATCTTCAATCCCTTTTGTCTGTAGCCCTATAATCTCCTTGAACAGAAAATCTGGAAAATGTTATAGCACAGGTTCTCTTATGTCCTGAGTACTCACTGACCTTGAAGGGCTAGGGACAAATTATTGGCTATCCTTGTAACTCTTCTTTTTCTCCAATTGTTTGGTCTGTAAATTTATATTCTTAACCCTCCAGAAGAAAAGTTTAGTGATACTATTATTCTAAAACATTACTGTCTTTCTGGGTATCGAACATCTTAGACAACTTGGAATTCGTATTATCTATCAATCATTAATATTCTAATAAGTCTCTATAGAATATGATAAAAGCAGTTACACATTTTTACACAAGAATTTAGAAATCTAAACATGTACAAAATTGTAGCCTGTCAATCCTTCGGTATTTTTTTCTAGTCTCTTACTCTCATTGAATACCATTTTTGTGTTCTTGTAAACCAACCATTTACTTGAGAGAGAGTATAGCAGTAACTGAAATTACACTAGAAGTAGCACGCATCTAAAAGACCAGAATGACAGGCATTCCAAGCATAGTTTTAGTGTTACATATTGCTATCTTCAGTGTGATAAACCTTTTGGAGGTTCTTAATAAATGCTTCTAATGAAGATACTGATAGAAAATTAGAGGAGATTAGAAAAATGATGGAATCCTTGAATGAGCAATATAGGAAAGAAATAGATTGCATGAAACAGACTCAAAGAGATACACAGGAACTTAACATCTCAATCAGAAGCTGGTAAAAAATAGTTTCAGATCTTGAAGACAGTGATAGCTAGTGAAAAGTTAAGAAAGGATCTCTTAAAAACAACTAGGATGTAGGAAAAAAGTAATTCAACATCTGCAAGATGACGCAAAAGTGAACAACGTGAAATGAATAAGAATCAATGAGAAAGGAGTCGATATAAATGAAAAGAACAAAAGAATATGGGCAGAAGTAATAGCAGAAAACTTCCCAAATATGAGAAAATAATCAGACATTCAGGAAATTGCACCATACAGAACTCCAAATAACATCAACCCAATTAAAAACACACCCAGGCATATAACAGTCAAGATCCCAGAAATCCAGCACAATAACAATATAGTAAAAGCCACCAGAGAAAAGAAACAGATAACATTTAAAGGAAAAACCATCAGAATAATGGCTGATATTTCTTCACAAGCCATGAAGTTATGAAGAGCATGGGTCCGAGTGCTTCAAGTCCTCCATGAAGACAAATTCCAGCTGAGACTGCTATATCCTGCAAAACTCTCTTTCAAGTTTGATGAAGAAGTGAAATACTTCAGACCACTGAGCCATCCTGCCGGGCCCAAGGCAGGAACGTTTAAAGATCAGAGAGCATATATTCATGCAATGGAGACAAAGAAAAAAATACAAATAATGCATGTGTCAATCGTTCTTAAAAAGAATAAGTAAAATTGATAAACTCCTATCCAACAAAAAAAGGAAAGAAAAAAATGTAAATCCATGCAATAAGGAATAAAAGGGTGATATCAGTACAGATTTTATAGGCAATCACATGATCATTAATAACAACTTCCAAAATGGGCAGATCCCTAGATACACATGAAGCACCAAAGCTGAATCAAGAAGATATAAAAATTCTGAATAAGACAATATCAGTCAATGAAATTGAAAGCATAATTTAAAAAATGCTGCCATCAAGAACCAGGGATACAGCTCAGTGGTGCAAGTGCCTGACTGGTAAGCATAAGGTACTGATTTCAATCCCCAGTAGTGACCCCCCCAAAACAAACCAAAAACCACAAAATAAAACAACAAAACCCTACGAACAAAGAAAAGCCCAGGTCTGGATGGATACACAGGTGAATTATGAAAGAAATTTAGAGAACATATAACTGCAATTCTTCTCAAATTCTCCAAGGAAATTGAAAGGAAAACAGTTCTTTCAAACTCATTCCTAGAGTCATTATGCTGACACCAAAACCAGAGAGAGAACCAACTAAAAAAGAGAACTAAAGGCCAATCTTCCTAATAAACATAAGTGCAAAAGTCCTCAATAAAATATTGCAAACAGAATGCAGCAAATCATCCAGAAGATTATACACCACAATCACGTGGGATTCAATCCAGGAATGCAGGGATGGTTCAATATGTGCAAGCCAATAAATATAAGACACCATACCAATAGAGCCCAGACAAAAACCGCATAAAAAGATTTTGACAAAGTCTGACACTCATTCATGATAAAAACCCTACAGAGAAATTGGAATAAATGGTCCTTACTTCAATCTGATAAAACTCATCTATGATAGGGCCCAGCAGGATGGCTCAGTGGTCTAAAGCGCCTGCTTAGAAAAGCTTAGGCGGCTGCAGGGACCGTGGTTTGATCCCTAGCACCACATGCTGTGCCAGCCCTGCCCTCAGGGCAGGCTGAGCCGACCAGAAAAAAAAAAATAAACAAAAGTTCTGAAACAAGAAAATAAATAAATAAATAAATAATTCTTTTATAAAAGTCATCTATGAGAAACAAACAGCTAGCATCATACTAAATGGGCAAGAATTGAAATGTGCACCTTTGAAGCAGGAAGAAGACAAGGATATCTATATTCACCACTTCTATTCAATATAGTTCTGGAAACATTAGCCAGAGCAATTAGGCAAGAGAGGAAAATAAAAGAAATAGGGATTAAAAAGAAAGAACTGAAATTATCAGTATTTGCAGGTGATATGATACACTACATAAGGGACACCAAAACTCCACTAAGAATTGTACATTTACTAACCAAATTCAGTAGCATAGCAGGATATAAGGTCAATGCTCAGAAATCAATAGCATTTCTGTACACGAACAACAAACTCACTGAGAGAGAAATAGGAGAAATTACATTCTTTACACATATCATCCAAAAATATGAAATACTTAGGAATCAATTTAACAAAGGAAGTAAAAGATGAATACAATGAAAAATGATAGTGCTCTGACAAAAGGGATCAAAGAGGATTTCAGAAAATGGAAAGATAGCCCTTGCTCATGAATCAGAAGAACCAACATTGTGAAAATGGCCATATTACCAAAATTGTAATGCAGATTCAATGCAATCTCAAATAAAATACCATTAGTATACCTCGCAGAAAAGGCCTA
The DNA here is from genome assembly GCA_004027025.1 of Myocastor coypus. NCBI lineage: Eukaryota > Metazoa > Chordata > Mammalia > Rodentia > Myocastoridae > Myocastor > Myocastor coypus. The sequence continues at coordinate 34,538 of PVJA010002147.1, read as the reverse complement.
GAATAATAAAAGCAATCCTGAGCAACAAGTAAGGAAGTAGGCAGTACAGTTCCTGACTTGAAATTATAGTGCAAGTTTGCTGTGAAAAAATCAGCATGGTATTTGTGAAAAAACAGATCTGAGGATCAATGGAACAGATTAAAAGATGTAGACACAGTTACAAACACACTCAGCCACCTTATCTTTAACAGAGGGACCAAACATGTTTTCTGGAATGAAGGTTGCCTCTTTAATAAATGGTGCTGGAAAAACTGTTTTTCCACATGAGGAAGGCTAAAATTAGACCTCTGTCTATCACCAGACACTTAGCTATAGCTGCGATGGGTCAAAGATTTAAGTATTAAAACAGAAACACTATACTAGAGAAGAAAACAGGTAGAAATTTGGGAGACATACAGGTAGGGAATTCATGAGCAAAAACTATATAGCACAGGAAAAACTTCAAAGAATCAGCAGCTTGGATCTTGTGTTGTTGTTGTTGTTTTTTAATTGTGCATGTCAAAAGTAATCACCAACAGAGTAAAAAGAAAACCCATGAATTAGATAAAGTTTTAGCTAACTATCCCTCAAACAACTTTTATCCAGAATATATAAAGAATTTAAAAATTAGGTGGCCAAAATTCAAAGCCCCAATCATAAAATTGCCATCTGGGATGAATTTTGGCCACCTATTTTTTTTTTTTTTTTGTCATTTGAGAAATGCAAATTAAAATAGCACTGAGATTGCAACTTACCCTAGAAGGCATGGCTGTCTTCCAGAAGTCAACTAAAAACACATGCTGAAGGGGCTGTGGAGAAAAGGGAATTCTTTTCCACTGTTGGTGGGACTATAGACTGGTACAATCACTATGAAAATTAGCCTGGAGTTTCCCTAAAAAGCTACGCTTGGAGGTCCCGTTCAAAGCAGTTATTTCTCTCCTGGTTATTTTTCTAGAACTCTTTTTTGTTTTTTTAAATGTATTCGGTGCAGGGTCTCATTACACAGCTGTGACTCATAGTGATTCTCCTGTTTTCAGCCTCCTCAGCACAGGTATGCACTACCACATCCGGTGTTGGTGGCCTTCACAGTGCTCCTGTGGTCAGAGCGGGCTTGTCATGTGGTGCCAGAATTGAACCCTGGCCCCTGCACTTGTCTAAGCAGGAGCTTGGTCCGCTGAGCGAACTCGTATTCTTCCAGAACTGAAAACATCACACCCATGTTTATAGCAGTATATTTTTTTCATAGCTGAACCTTGGAAACAACTGAATGCCCATCAACTGAGAAATGGATAAAAAGAAAGATGTGATATTTTAATTCAGTGGACCATTGCTCAGCTATAAAAAAGATACACTCAAGGCTTTTATAGGTAAATGGATGCAACTAGAGACCACACTGTAAGTGAAATAAACCAGACCCACATGTGCAAACACAGTATTGTTTTGAAAGGAGCTGGTCTACTGAAAGGAGAAATTATTGGTTGAACATATTTTCTTTTAAATTTGTTGTAATTTTTTTTTTTTTTTACAAATCTTACAGTTTTATATCTGATAATGTAAACAACTAATTTAAAGACAATATACAATACACCAATCATTGTTGAGTTCCTATCATTTAGTGAAATTCTGTATTGTTTCTCATTTTTTACATTATATTTTGTGCTCTCTTTAAAAATAAAACATTATGGGGCTGGGGAGATAGCTCCGAGGCACAAGTGCCTGCTGGGCAAGTGCAAGGTCATGAGTTCGAACTCTGGTCCCACAAAAAAAAATAAATAAATAAAACATTAAAAACAATTGCAATTAATAGCAAGATATTTGCCATTTCACTAAAATACTGAATTAATATAGAGAACGTATGGACATGAAGGTATATCCTACATGTTTCAATATAATGACCAAATTTTCACAAGGAAAATAGTTTATTACAATTAAAGTTTTGATTTGTTAGAAGGAGATAAAATCATCCACATAAACAGAAATATAACTTCAGTTGGATTTGTTGTACTACAGAGTAAGTCCTGATATGATTTTAAGATAATTTTATCTTAACAATCTAAAAATATCTTTATAAAACAAATAGTTGCTGGCTAAAACAGAAACATAGATCAAAATATCCCTTACCTAGTGTTTTGAATTTCACTGTGATGTAATTGAAATGTATATGTTTATACATTTACATGTATATACATGTATATACATATGTATATATATGTATATGTATATGTGACATAATTGGGGATAGAGATGGAAGAGGAAGGAAGGAAGGCGGGGAGAGAGGAGAGAGAGAGAGAGAGAGAGAAATAGTACAATTTTGAAAGCTAGAAAGCTCATGAATAAATAGTAACATGCTCCACAGTTCAGAGCTCTCTCTTTACTGTTTTGTTGTGTGAATGACGGACGTTCCACTATGGGTAGAGAAGCTCTATTTGCAGAACTCTGTAGAAGACCTTTTCATTCTTGATGCCAATCCAAAGCTTTTTGGTACTCGTATATAGCAACTGAACCCCATATAGCTCGATACTTCGTAACAGCGCAAGTTATCAGTACAACTGGCAATTGTCAGGAGTTACTCATAATTTGTACATTTTATAGGTAGCACATTATAATGGAAATGATTTTCACATTTTGTGGTTATACTTTTCTGTTGGGTGGTAAAGAACAAGTTAAGGTGAGATCTGTAGAAAAAATAACTTTGTTTCTATCTATCAAGGTCAGTTAAAACTCCTTAGGATTTACCTTGGAACATGTATAGAACCTCTTGGATCTTCTGTCAGTGTCAGCCATCTCCAGTGAGGGCCTGCCCCGGCTGGGATGGGGGGTGATTGGTTCTACCCTAGGGCTCGATGGGCCTGTTCCAGAGTGACTCAGCACAAACAGTATATGAAGGAATTCAAGAAGGCCTGTCCTGCCCCACGTTCTTGGAGATATCCTGGTCTTTGTTGCACCACTTCAGAGGAGCTGTAATCTTCATGGTGGAGAGCCAGTCTTTGCAGTCATTGTAGAAGGGAGAGAGAAGCTTGATGGATGTCACATCTGCTGCTCCTCCTCTGCTCCTTATTGTTTTCTGCCACCAAGAACTGCTGTCATTTGCCTTGGAGCCAGTGGAGTATGAACTGAAACCTTCACAAACTGTGAACTAAGTAAACATTTCCTTCCTTCATTTTGAGTGTTGGCTATTTGTCCCAGCAAAGAATGAAAAGTAACTAAGACAGGTCTCCCTTCTATTCATCAATTGGAGTCTTATCCAACAATCTCTCTCCACTCTAATGAATTTTTGTTTAATTAGCTTAATTTTTTAGTGACCTACGTGTAAACCAATTTTGGTATCACTTAGACCAGTTGACAACTCGTGAGAAAGCATGCTTTTAAGTCTGTAGCCCAAATTGTTTTATGAACAAATGATAAAAGAAAAATTGTTGCACTCAAATATGAGGTGTAGCTGTTCATGCAATGACATATAAACATGTAAACAATACATAGAACATACACACAGACATCTTCTCAAAACTAGAGTGCATTCAAATATATTTTTGAGCAAACTGAATTGTAGTTACTCTATTACAATTTTAGAAATTAATAAGTATAAAGACTAGTCCAATTTTGTTGTTTGTCAATTAGCAGAGATCTCTTACCCCAAAATTTGGAAGGAATAGACTCTTTTATCTATTGTTAATATGCATACTTTGCACTTTATTTTGTGCTAAGAATACCAGTAACTATGAGCTCAGTTGTCTCTATGTACTCTATCGCCTGTAGACCTTAGCTTTCCATTTTATTAGCTCCTTCAGTAGGCATCGTGTCAAAATCTGATCTTATCATTGTCAAACTTTTCTTCAGATCTAGTTTCATTATACAGCCTAACAGCATATCCTGATACCCAAATATGTCACTCAGCATTACTTGGAAAACACAATAATCTCCCCAACCTCAGGTTAGCTTTTTCTGTGCTTTACCTGATTTACTTATATTTCGGGTTGTTTTTTTTTCTGTTACTTATTTATTTTTTTACATATAGTACAGAATTTCAAAACCAGAAAAATTTAACAATGGTTATATTACATATTTTCATCATCGGATCAGTTTAGATTAATAGATATCGGTTGTATAAGATTGATCAAACAATTAAACATTAACACTTTCAATAAACATTAATTTTTTTAACAGTTGACACACTGCACATTGTCCTCACAATAGTTATACAGAGCACAGTGTGGGGGCCTGACCCACCTTCCTATTGATGTTGATAAGGAAAGAAAAAAAAAAATTCTTCTCTTTGAACTAAGAGGAAGCAGATGAATACATAGTCCAATGTTCCACAGTTGCAGTGGGCCACCAGTGAAACTTGCAGCATTGGAGGCTATTGATCCAAGCCTCCTACAGCTCATCTCACCAATCTAGCTCTGCATTTCATGCCTTATAATTAAGCTTTTTTGCTGGGTGATCAAGGGCAAGACAAAGCAAGACCTGTCTAACAAAACATTCATCTTTTTGACTTACTTATATTTTTGAGGGGCCTGGGTGATAACTCAGTGGCATCAGTGCCTGACTGGCAAGCACAAAGTCCTGAGCCTGACCTCAGGTACTAAAAAAAATGACCTCTCTGTTGCTGTACTTCCATCTCTTGTAAAATTTTAACAATTTAATAGTTTATATTGACAAGTGAAGTGGGAGCCACTGAATCTCCCTTTTGCTTTTGTAATTACGTTTTGGTCATACAGTGAGAAACCTCTATCATATATTGTGGAAAACAAAGTCAGTACATAGCCTCCCTTCACCTAGGACCACCCATCTGGAAAATAAGCAAATTCATTGAACTTATCTGAAGGGTAAGTGTAAGCAATAACACCAGAGTAATTAGTTCAAAATCTGGATGGAGCCAATGAATATGACCAAATAAAGCCTGAAAATCATCTTGTGTTGATCTAAATACTTTGGGGCACAATGTATCTTTGCTGGATAAATTGTCCCAAATATGAAGAAGTTACCATAGCTCATTGCTCTTTGCAGGTCAGCGCCAGGCCTCCCGCCATTTAAATGGATGTCAAAATCACGTGACTGTTTAAACCCCACTGTTGATAGTTTGCAGTCCAAACCTTTGTATGTTTGTAAATCTCAAATCTCTTCTATAGCAATTTGATTAGGACTGTAAAACAGGCAATTAACCTTAGTAGGAATCATGGGAACTTTATGTAATCTTATACAATATCTCCATTATTGTGAACCTCAGGAAACACTTTTTCTTTTTTTCTAAAGACAGACTTTTCTATCTTGAGGATGAAAACAGCCTTTTAAATGAATCACCTTAAGGTAAATGTAGAAGCTTTTCTTTTGGCGTTAGTTGTAATGGAGAGAGAGAAAACTCGCTCTATTTCCTGCTTTTCTGCTAAACTCTGTTACTAGTGGAATGGCCACCGTACCACCGCAGGTCAGCAACCTAGCAACTTTATTACAGTGGACCTGCAGCTGCCCTACCCAGAGGCCATCTGCACTTGTATCTGAAAAGCCTTTGAAATGTTTTTTCTTTCTTTAAATAATTAATTTCTATTTTTAACCCAATATATTCATTTTAAATAATAATTTTAAAATTTTTGTTAAAGAAAGAATGACCAATTGAGCTCTACATGAGTCTGGAATAATTTGAAGGATTTTGAGTAGACTGAGCTGTAACTTTGCTTTTCCCTGGCATTGATACCACCAGGCAAAGCCTGGAGACCTCTTAGAATTGGGGCTCTGCCTCAGTTACAGGTTTTACTCTATGGTCTAGGGCCTGGGCAAGCTACCAGTAGCAGCCTAACGGTCGCAGTGCTGGCAGTGGGCTCCCTCCCCACACCCACCTCCCCACACAACACAAAGGCTATCGCCCTGTAGCCATAGCCGCTGTGCGTGCCTGCTGTGGCTTGAACTCTCACTTCTGGATGTTCCGTTTTTGCCTGAATTTTAAGCACAAGCACTATTTTCAGCTGAACAAATCTTTGATGCTAACGAAGGATGTACAGAATGCTGAGGAGACTACGGTGCACCGTAGCCATGACCCTCCTGCTTAGCCCCAGGCCCACAGAACTATAGTTGGTGGCTCACACCAACCACCATGGTGGGATCAGGCGTGAGGACACTGGTGGCTGGGAAATCCCTGCTGGCTCTGCCCAAGGGTGGAATATGGGGCCCTTTCTGAACCTAGCCTGTGCCCTTCCCCACAGCAGTGCCACCACACCTCTTGGAACTAGCCACTTGCAATTTAAAAGAATATTTTCCTCTTTTGTCTTATTGAGCAAGGATTTAACCTTGTTCAGTTCAACAGGATTCAACCTCTGTCTGTGGTACCTTTATTTTACTTTCCTTCTCTCCTTTTGAGAGTTGATTTTAAAACAGTACTCCACACTAAGTCTTTTGTGGTGGTCTTAAAAAGTAAGCTAAATACAGGAACCAAGAAAGCAATGTTTTTATACATATCAATATACCCCTATAAACATAGGGGACTATGTTTGAGACTCCATTTGTCCCACCTTTAATTCAATATAACTTTCTCCTTTTTGGCTTCTCTCAAACTTACTTCTTTTGTTAAACTCATTTATTTCTCTGGTTGTAATGAACCTGTTTCTGATCCTAGTAAACTCAGTTCTGGCCCTAATGAGCCACCGTCCCCATGCTTCCCACCTGACGAGCCAGTACCAGTGCACACCTGTGCTGAATGCTGGATCTAACCAAATCACTTCCTTTGCCTTACGCACACTTGGAGGTACACCTGCTGCCCACTTAGCTCTTGCTGGGTGTCCTGTTCAGGTGTAAAAATGAGGGGGTTCATTGGGCTATCAGTTTCTCCATGAGGAAAAATTGTAGTAGGAATGAGGAAAAGAAAGACAAGAGACAAAAGCCAGGTTCAGGTGGAGTCTGTTTGCCACATGGTCAAAGGACTAAAGAACCACAGTAGAGGCTTTTATTTACACCTTTGCAAAGTTAGTATCATAAGACACAAGGTTGCCTAGCAACTAATGACAAATTGTTCATGCAGGATGCTTCTTTCAAGACTGAGGTAGCTTAGCCAGGTGTGGTGGTGCACACCTATAACCCCAGTGCTTGGGAGGCTGAGGCAGGAGGATTGGTGTGAGTTTAAGACCAGCCTGGGCTACAAAAGTGAGCTCAAGGCCAGCCTGAACTGCATAGTGGCTAGTTCCAAAGAAAAAAAAAGACTAAGGTAGCTTGACTGCTTCAGGCACTGTAGCCTCAGGCTGCCCTCACGTATTTCACCAAGTTCCAGCTTCTGTCACTCCCACCACAGAGCAAGAGGAGGTGTAAACTCACAAGGACTAAAATTTAGAAAACTATCAATGCATACTGGATATTTCAAAAACAGTTTCAGAAATTGTATCTTCTACATTCAGAACATATGAGGCACAGGTAAAAATGAATTCAAGAGGATTTACAACAGATATAGCTTATGTCCTAGATCTTCTTTATAGTACCATGTTATTCTTAGGCAATTCCTTGTTCTTGACCTTGTGAGAAAATTAGAGATTTAGTCTCTGGTTGTGTTCGACCAGAGGATTCTGGATTTAGGGTGTAAGGCAGGGAGGAAGAGGATAAAAGAGTCAAACAAAAATGGCAACAGAATGAAAATCTGTACACCACCTCTTTCTGGTATTAGAATATTGACCACCATATTTAAAGGTAGAAAATTGTAGGATCACTGCATAGGTAAAGTCATCACTACATAAGAAAGCAAACAAGCAAAACAAAACCAACAATGGGAGTCTTCTGATGACATGATTATATTTTCCTCATTATTTTTCAGTGAAAGCTAATTTTTCATATCTTTCTCTCTGTTTCTAACACACACACACACACACACACACACACACACACCATTTCATTTTTGGAGCTTTCTTTCTTATTTGAGCCAAAATAAGAATGACAAGAGATTTGATGAAAATTGTTAACATCAGTCACATACTATAGCAGCAAACACCAACATATAGCAAAAGAATTTAAAAATAGTTGCCTCTGGGAATAAAAGATCAGGGATGTGAAGAGACAGATCAAGTAACTACTGAGTTTCATTTTAAGGTTTTGAAATCTCTTTGATATATATATATATATATATGTATATATATATATATATATATATATGCCACTTGTAGTAGTTGATACAATGTGTCAACTTGGCTGAATGACTCAGTAGCCCGGTACCCACTCTGGGGTACAATTGGTTCTTCCCTGGAGTGTGACCAGGGCCCGCCTAGGCTATGATTGGATTTCTCCCTAGAACAGGATCAAGGGCTCATCCTGGGGTATGATTAGTTCCACCCTAGGGCGCAATGAACCCATGTCAGAATGACTGAGCACAAAAAGACTTTTTAAAGGGCTGAAGGAGGAGTCAACACTTCACTTCGTCGGAGGAGCTTTGGTCTTCGAATTCAGACTGGACTTCATCGTCTGGCGTGCAGCGCAGACCCTTCGACCTCCAGCTTAGATCTTTAGCCATCCGTTGCAGACTCTTCAGCGTCCATCTACAGACACTTCAGTCTTCCAGTGCAGACCCATCAGCCGACAGAGACTTACACGGAGTGCTGCAGTGAAGTCCAGGCCTCGGGATTGAATTTTTCAGTCCGGAGCGTGCAGACACCCTGTGCGCCCTTCCTCACCTGACTCTGTGGCTATTGTAAGCCAATCTTACAATTTCTTATAGATTGTATATTTTGTGTTAATATCAATTCCTTATATCTATTCTGTTCCTCTAAGTAAAACCCTGACCAATACACTGCTTTACTGTCATAGGTTTGGTAAAAAATCATATATATTATTTGAAAGCTATTTGCCTGTCATATATATATCAAATTAAAACAGGCATTAAAATTCTCTTTAGAAGTTACAAATCCATCATGAATGCTACCTCTCCTTTTAAAAAATTATTGGTCCATATGACAGTACTAGTTGAAAACTGCTTTCTTTTCTCCTGAAGATGGACTCACAATCTTTCCTATATCTATTTTCAGAATTAGAACTTCAGATGAAAACTACTTTGCCGTTTTGACCCAGGAGAAATTTTCAATTTCCCATAGGACAGAATTTGCACTTTTGGGGCAGAATGGGAAGCAGCACAGGCTGTGCTTTATGATATATTAACTAGAACGTACATCCTTGTCTACCCAATTCTAAAGAATACTGTAATTAAAAGTTGGCAGTTACTACTGTTAGACACTATTATTCCAGTGACCTTGCTACAACTGAAAAAAGCTATTTACAGTTAAAATATTCTTTGGATGTGAACATAAAGGTACTCTTTGAAGCCTCACAGCACTATGATTCATAAAATTTTGTTACTGTGAATTTTCAGTGGAGTGCATATCTCACCACCAGTAATATTGACATTATGCTTCATAAGAAAATAATGTTTCTTCAGGTCAATATACAGATAATTCAAGTTTGGAGATGAGGCTACCATGACAACATGAGAACTTAATGAGCTTTGACCAGCTTCAGAAACTGAATTCTCAAAAGAAAGACAAAATAAATGCCTTGCGGTAGTCAGAACACCAGAATTACCTGGAAAATATCTAATGGTTATTTACACAGACATGTCATTCTTTTATCCATTTATTTATTTATTTATTTATTTATTTATTTTAATTTCTTCTACTCTAGTTACTGTTGTATAATGCCAATAAGTTTCTTTTCTTTCTTTCTCTTTTTATGTGTTTGGTACAGGGTCTCTCTACATAGCTCAGGCTCATAGTAATCCTCCTGTTTTCAGCCTACCCAGAACTGGGATTACGGACATTTGCCACCATGCCCAGACTCAGTGGCTGGCTCAGCGCACATGGGGTGGCACCAGTGCAGCATATGGTACCAGGGATTGAACCCCGTTCCCTGTACTTGCCTAAGCAGGCACTTAGTCCACTGAGCTATCTCACCAGCTCTGCCAATGAATTTCTGTACAAGATTCAAGACACATATCCACCAAGCACAGAATCCATCAACAGTTTTTGGTAGACGTCTCTTCCATGGAATTTGATCACATCTGCCTCACCTTTAGTTTAATCATGAGGCTGGTATAACAAGGCAAAAGTTATAGGATGAATTTTCTGGCTTACAAAGGCTCGGGTGAGATTATATCTCAGGACCTGGTGAGGAAGAGCTAGGCAATGCATGGTAAAGGGACAGAGAATTTGGAGTAATAATACAATGGTAGAAAAGGTATCAGGAGTCCTAGGGCCTCAGATTCTGCCAAGCGTCATTGGAGAAATCACTTACCCTCTGCTTTATTTTTAAATCTGTAAAATGAAATGATTGGGTTTACTGACCTCTAGGATCCTTTGTTGCTCCTAAGTCTCTAATTTATAGTGTTAGGATTCCTATGGACCAATACTCATACATAGAAAGTACGTGAGTTGGTGGCCTGTATTTTCTTAGGGAAACCAAAAAGTATGACCCATCTAAAGAGCAGTGCAGAGACTGGTACGGAGCATGCAGGAATCCATTCAGATGGTTTTAAGGATGGTGCAAGTATTTCTAGTCAGAGAAAGGCATTAGGAAGCTGTATATCATGTAGAAAATATCCCTGCAAAGACTGTTAAAAGTAAAGCTTCAAGAAAAATGAAAACAAAATCTCTAAATGTGGGAGACACTTTTTTATTTGTGACAAGGTTTAGATAAGAATATTATGGGGGTTTTTGGTAAGGAGTTTTAACTTTGTTAGGACATAGGATAGCAGTTCAGATCATACACTTAGATGTAGTTAAAAACTTTGGGAAAATAAATTATTTCTGCTTCAGTTATGTTACTGGGTACATTGAGGGTTGGGTAGCTTCACAGTACCTTAGAAGGGAATATATTTCAGTGGAGTGACAGAATGTGAAGATGCCTAAGTCAGAGCAGGGCATGAAGCCCAGCTCCACACTTTATTCCCTGTGTGTTGTGAGAATGAAGTAATTTCTCTGAACTCTGTTTCTTCATATGTGAGGAAAGAATGATGTGTCTGTAGTAGAACTTTTCCACTTCTGTTTGCCTAATATTTCATTACCTTGCTTTGGAAACCCTCTGTCCTGTGTGGATTCTCATTCCATGTGGTTAGGTCAGGTAGTCACCCTGCCACATATATATGGTTGAGTATGACTGGTCCCTGGCCAGCCTCATGGTGCTTCTCTCTAGCAAATCTCAGTCCAGACATAAGCAGATGACCTATGCAATGGATCATTTTGAGCCTATTGGTGTCTAGCAGGACAGCTGTGCAAAGACTTTTGGAATAAGGGTGACACATGTAGGAATAAGGACAGTGATAAAGAGAGTTGAAGGTAGAGACTAAGAAGGAGAGAGGTACAAATTTGATATAGAGATAGGAATATAATTTAGAGATGGTACCTTAAAGTAGTTTGAGCTCTGGATCCACCTTAAGTGCCACCCTCTGGATCCATCTACTTAAGTACTACCCTTGAAACTTCTGATTGCCTGAGCCAGTAAGTTCCTGTTGCTTAAACTAGACTGACTTTGGTTCCCATCATTTATGACTGTGGAAGAGTCCCAACACAATATTTATCTCATAGGGTTATTGTATAAATTAAGTAAAATAAAGCACATGAAGTGTGTAGCAAAATTTTTGGCAATGCCAAGTAGATACTCTAAGATGCCAAATGCAGAGTAGATAGGATTAAAACTAATTAAATAAAAATAGTAATTTTTGCCTTTAAATAAATTTTTATCTTGAAAACATTTAAGATCAAGAAGATATAACATTGAAAAAAATCCACTGCACTATAAAATCTAACATTTATTTAAATCACTAAAGCTCTTTGTGACCCAGTAATGCAGAAGTTGAGGCTAAGCTACTTAATGGGTAAAGGTGTGCTTCTTCATGGAATAAGTCCCTAGCAGATTCATTCATTCATTCATTCATTCATTCATTTATTCCTTCATCCATCCGCACTCATATACTGATAAGAATAATGTGTTTTTTATAAGATGCATGAGGAAGAAGTAATTGAGGTTTGTTTTCTAGAAACCATTTAACACAGAGAGGAAGGATCTCAATGCAATTAACTAATGGCTGCCATGAGAGCATGCATCCAATATAGTGACCTCAGAAGGACACACGGATGTGTGCGGTCTGCAGGAGTCATAGAAGCGTAAGGAACAAACACAACTCTGGGTGTGAAGGAGCATGATAACAATCCTGCAACATGGAACTTGAAGGTTAGGAGGCATGCAGCCGTGCGGCTCAGCGGGGTGACCAGCACCACATCTTGGCAGGCTTCGCATAATCAGTCAAGGCTATAAGTCAGGCAAAAAGAGCACTTAGAGGTACAGGGGTGACGTGAATAGAAAGGCTCAGAGCAGTGGGCAAATGGCATCCTTGTCAGGTTTGGAAGAAATGCCCATGGCACCTCATCAGTTAGGATTCAGCTCTCCTGCAGATACCACAAGAAAAACAATGCCTTGACATAGGTTTATTTTTTCTCATATAAAATAATCTGAAGGTAGACCAAGACTGGTGAGTCCTTTGCCTGTCAGAGAGCAAGGCTCTTTCTAGGTCACAGTGTGGACCTTACTGCGTAATTTTGCACAAGATGGGGGTCAGAGCTCAAGCCACCACGTTGGCGTTCCAGGAAGTAGTTTACAGAAGGAGTCTAAGAACTCCTTGTTGTCCACAAGCAGGCATTTGACCACATACAGCTGCAAGGAAGACTGGAAAAGGTAGCATCCAAGTGTGCATCAGTGTGTTTAGCTAAGAGCTGATGCTCTATTGCCACGGGATACAAGGGGGCTAGCAAGCCGAAACTGACAGTCTGTGATGCAGAACTGGACGGATGAATTGGTAAGGCTGGGACAAGACTGGGGACAAAGCTGCCTGCCACTGCTCAGAGGGAGGAAGCAAGAGTGAGGGGCCTGTGCTCACAACAGCGAGCACAGTGAGCAGACCAGGCTACGGCATTCACTACTATAACCCCTTTGTTTCGAGAGGATCTGTGCATACAGGTAGGCACACGTGTACACACATATGTATATGCTCAAGGACACACACTGCAGAAGGGGCCAAGAGATTGTACAGCCCTAAACAGTTCAACCAAAAATTAATGAATGTGAAGCAGTTATTGATTCTAAAATTCAGAGGGCTTCCCTTTCTTTTGATAATAAAACAGAAATATCTGTATGGATATTTTTTATACATAAACTTTTCAGCATGTTCCCTACAAAACATTTTAAATTCAGGGGATCTCTGAATATTTTATAATGTCAAAAGATTTTTACAGATTTAGGTATTTTTGGAGAGCTAAATGTTAAATATTTAAGGTGATAGTCAAACTAAGTTTAGTCATTAAATCACTGTTTTTGGACACGATGCATCTGCCAGTCAGAGATGGTTTTTCAGATTCCCAAAAGAAACAGGTCATTAAAACAAATGCTCAAGAGAGTTTAGCAACAGCAACGAACAAACTTATGAAGCCTAGGACACTGTTAGATTCCATCTGTTTCGGGAGCTGTTGACAATACATGTGGGGTTATCCACACACTATTTCAAAGTGATGTGAGCGGTCGGGGCCGTTAATCATCTGCAGACTCACCTCAGGAAGAGGGCCCGGAGCCAGGTGCAGCACAGCAGATGCGGTCCCTCAGTTACTGGGATTATGTCACAATTCATTTACATTATAGCACTCTGGTGTTCAAAATCTGCTTGAAACTAGACACACATATGCTGAGTGGCTGCTAGGTAAGCATGCTTCTCAAGATAATGTATGATCCCTAGCAGGTTCTGGGTTAATTAATATATTTCCAATCTGCAAGAAGTGCTCGAAATTGTCTCTGGGCATGCACGTCAAGACCTTAAAGTTATGGATAATAGGTTTGGATAAAACTTACAGGCTTTCTGGGACCATCACAGAGTATTTCATATCTGATGCTAATATATTATAAAGTATGTGCTAATGAATAACAAATGGTGTCACACAGTCTTTGCAAGTTGTCATATTAATTCAAGGTTTCAGAATTTTAACATGCATTTTCAATATGATTCAAGTATATAAATATTAAGGAGGCATTAACCTTTATCAAAATGATTTTTTTCTTGTGTTAAAAAGATCAAAACTTAACATAGCAGGGCACAAAGTTTGACTTTGCTATAACGCAGTTGGTGACAGAACAGTATCTGCCCCCAAATTATTCATCTAAAAACTGTGCAGCCTTCATTTCTGCGGCTTTGGGAGTGGCAGGAGTGAGGACAGGCATTGGGAGAGGAAAAGGAGCGCTGCTAGCAGTGAGAAAAGAGTAGATGAAGGGTGTCCGTTCCTTAATTAACATGCGCTTTGTCATCCTCCAGCACAGAGAAGAACAAATCCCTGTAGGCACAAAATAAAACAAGCCTTAGAGAGTGTTCTCATCCCAGATAGCCTACAGAGTTGGTGCCAATTTGGAGTCACTGATGCAAACATTTCGCTCACAGACTTTATTTGTTTTCCACCCACATGGCATCAACAAGAATATTTTCAAGGTCAAATGGATATTTTGATAAGTTAGAGTGTAAGAGTCCATGAACTGAGTTCCTCGAGGCTGATCAGGGACTTTGGTGAGGCCAATGGGGGTTTCGGCTTGTCTTCAGACCAGTGATTCACTTGCACAGCTATTAATTCCCTTAAAAAAAAAAAAAAAAAAAAAAAAAAAGGGGGGAAGGAACACTTTGTCTAGCCAGATTTGCAACAGATTTTCAGCCTTAGGTAAACCCAGACCATAAAATATAACACAACAAAATGATTCTGTTTTGTGCTACTTTGTCAGAATCTTTACATTTGGAGGTGACTTCTGATCAGCAGGTGACCCCTGTGTTCTTTCCCACCCTCCTGTGACAGCACCGAACCAGTTCAGCACCATGTCCCCATTGTCTGGACCAGCATGCCTAGTACAAAGGAGGGGTTCAGTAAATAGTTTTTGTTGGACAAGAACAAGAAGAACACCGTCAGCAGCAACAACGACAAAAATAGATACCAAGAGTCAAACAATAAAAACAAAAACAAAACAAAAAATAACACTAAGGGCCTACTTAGGCAAGCGCAGGGATCAGACTGCATGCTGCACCTGCCCCGTTGCCCCACTCCCAGCACACTGAGCCGGCCACTAAGACCAGGCGCAGTGGTGCACACCTGCAATCCCAGCACTGGGAGGCTAAAATCTGGAGGGTCACTATGAGCTCGAGCTGCCTAGTGAGATCCTGAATCAAATACATAAAAACAACAACAACAACAACAGCAACACTTCTTTGAATTAGTTTAGAAAAAAATCTCAAAGAGTACTAAGTTGCAGTTAAAGTCTTTTTCTGACCCATGTTGCTGAAGCTTCTGTGATTCTTGTCAATTGCCTATATATATATATATATATATATATATATATATATATATATATGCCATATATACATCTATATACATATATATATATATATATATATATATATATATATATATATGTCAACTGCCATATATATAATAGGAGGCTTTAAACCTGCTTCCAATTGCCTTTAAAGATATTTGCATCTTCATTTCAAATTCATCACAACATCAACCTGGAAATACACCCCAATGATCTTTTTGGCTTATAGAACAGGGTCCAGGGATTGGGGGTTACATTTTACATGACAGAATTGTTTCATTCCTGGTACTAGAAGAAAGAAAAAAGGAAAGTTATCATTCTACAACAGTGACTACAAAAGCCGCAGTATCTACTGGAATTTCAAAAGTTACATTAAATTTTCAATTTTTTTTAGTTATTATTTTGTAAACAATCTGTTTATGCTTCTTCATTTGTGTGCAATAAACAAATGGGATATTTGTCATCCTTGGACCATAGAAAGTAAGTCCAAATTGTAGGTTCTAGCTACTCCAAACCAAAGAAGATACGCTCTGTGTGGAATGATGTAAATCGTAGGACACTTTTCATTATGGTTACACAAACAATTATAATAAATGTCACCCCCTGTCAGAACAATATCTTCTCCTCAAACTATTTTCATCTCTTCCATTTTGGAGAGAGATTCTTTCTTGAAAACAACCTACACAGCAACTACAGCGCAACCCCATGAGCCTGGCCATGACACTGGAGGCTCTGTTCCCCAGTAGACTGATCAATACATTGGTTTGAGTATCTTAGGTTGAACTCAGGTTAGAGGACTCACTGGATTGCTACAGTTCCCATGGATTTATTTATAAAAGGAAGATGAGAAAGAGTGACAATGTCACCTCTGAATAAGAATGTGTTTGAAAATTGGGATGACTGTGTATATTACAATTATTGGAGTGAACAATTGTCTTTCTATCCTTCATTCCTAAATACTGCTTTTGCCATATTAGTCAGATCCTGTCATAGTTTATAATGCTAAAACGCTTGCAGAAGGATCTCCTAAATTGTGTTAATTTGATTTGTAAATGGTTGCTGTGGCAATGTCTGCTGGTTACCTCCTAGCGTGTTATATAAATGAGCCCAAAATGATCTCTGTGTATTTACTCTTGAAATGTTTATTTTTTCATTACAAGCTAAGACCTATTAATTCAAAAGACTACAAGTACCAAATTCAATTCTTTATCCACCCAATTATTTAAAAAAAATAGTCTAAGCAAGTAAAATGTAACTAACACCTATCTAGTGCTTTATTCCACTTCCGCTGGCCTTCAGTTAAATAGAGCGTTAGCTTTTAAGAGCCCTCAGAGAAATTTTGTGCTGGCGTGACACCTCACGAAACACAGGAGTCCCTTTCCTGAAGGACTTTCCCTTTTCCACAGCCTCTACAAGAATTATCCACCAAGGCTTATGTGTTACTGCCACTCACCTTTTTTGATTAATACCCAAATCCTTTGAACCCCGACACAATATCTTTCACCTGCTCCCACAAGAACAGAATCCTTGTTTTCATTAAACCCAAGATCAGGAGAATGAATACTACACTTCCCAGTGGCTGTGGTGGTAGGGGGTGACGTGGCTAAATGTGATAGGGAGTTAAGCAGAAGTCTCTTAGCAACAGCTTCAAAGAATCTTCTTTGCAAATGACTACTGGACACTACTTTTGATCCTTTATCTTTTTCTTTACTTTTTCCTCTTTTTTTACTGGTTGGAATGCAGACAAGATGGTCAGTGGAAGCAGCCAGCTTGCACCAGAAAATGAAGTTAGGAATGTAAGCCATGCACAGGCAAAGATGCCGGAAAGAACCTGAGTCTTGAAGACATTTTGGAGCAGATCTGTCATACTAGACTTAGATTGCTTGCAAGATATGAGCTACTATGTTGTTTAAGCCATTGTTACTTCACCTTTCCCATACTTCCAGCTAGAATGAAAATGGACTGATCTTATTGGATTATGTAATACATATCACTAGTTCATGAAAAAAAAAAATGAGGGTGCAGATAAAGAGCTCCTAAGGTGAGGATGAAGGGAGGTGAAAGTGAAGAAGGATAAAAAGGAGAATCTAGCATTTGTAGCATAACTTTCCTACATCCAGTTCTGTTCCACTCTTAAGCCCATCCTCTTCACTACTGCATTCAGCCTCCTCCGCACCTGTAAAATGGGATATTGTGAGATGCTATGAGAATGAAGAGAAATAATGTATGAAATATTGTTTGCCCACGATGGCCATGATCATCGTCATGAGGACCATCTTGATTTACGCAGTTGGTGCTGGCGTTTATATGGCATATTTGAAATATATCAAAATACTTAGGTTAAAAATTATTACAATGAAGAGCACATTGCCATCAGTCTTCTTAAAATTCTCCCCCTCGCTTTGTGATCACACTTATCCCATTGTCCTTGGCGCTTTCTGAAGCAGTGCAGAAAGCCTTCTTTGCTGGGCGTCTATAAGTTGTGATAAAAGAATTACTGCAGCTGCTGCTGCTGTCGGCCAAGGATAGGCAGGCTTGCAAGACACCGCCCAGTGCTGTGGTCCCTTGTAGGAACCGGATCTGGCACGGCAAGCCTGTGCCCAAAGTTGAAATGGCCGTGAAAGGGAAACGTTTTGAACTGCAACTTGAGATACAAACACATTGCGAAATGATTACTAAATAAAGTAATTAACGTATATATCATCTCGTCTTAAAATTAAGCCATTTTAACTTGTTTCAGTTAGAAACATTTTACAATATCACAGATGAAAAAGTTATTAACAATGTGCTTATCATCTCACTCCAGAGACAGATTAAAAGCATTAAATGAACACCATTCTAGACAATTTCCTGACATTCCTTGACAATTTCCATACATTAAGGCACTTTTTAAAATAAAATTGACAGTGTCATAGGTAGTGCCATTTATCACCTGTCATTTCACTTAACAAAATGTGGGGGACAGCTTTTCACCTCAATAAGCCTAAGTCAAAATCACATAATTGTATAATTAATAACTTTTTGTTATCACCCATTTTTTCCTTACTTCCTGTGTTATTTCTTTCCATAGTCTAACAATAATAGTCTTTCTCCTACCTTCATGTCATCTCTTTTATATTCTACATGTTAGGGAAAACAGGAAGTATCTATTTTTCTGAGAAGAGCTTATTGCACTCAATGCGATGATCACCAGTCCACCCATTTTTCCTGTAGAAGGTATAATTCCATTTTTCTTTGCTACAGAGTAATGTCCCACTGTATACATATATCCCATTTTCTTTAGCCATTCATCTATTGACTGGCATCTAGTCTGGTTGTATATCTTGGCTGCTGTGAATTGTGCTACAATAAAAGGGTATGTAGGTAGCCATATAGTGTACTAACTTTAATTTTTTTCTTATGTATATCAAGGAGAGACAAAATTGGATCAGAGGTTATATCCATTTATAGTTTTTTAAAAAGTTGTATTATCTAAAAAAAAAAAAAAAACATTTTACACATTGGCTGTCATATCTCAGTGTTTCCCCACTACATCCAGGCAGCCCCTGCACTACTCTATATCCTAAAGAGATTTCCCTATGTTTGGAATTTGTTTATTTCTTTTTACTTCAAAATAAACCATGCTCTCCTTATATCTAGTAATCTGAACAACTAATTTGTTTTTCCCCCTATTTTTAAAGAGATTACAAAGTAAAATTAGAAATGATACAGAATTTCATGAAATAAATTAACAGTAGTACAACAATGATTGTTATTTTGCATATTGCTGTCTTCAGATTAGTTGTTCGGATTGCCATATGGGGGCTAGGAAGATAGCCCTGCAGTCTAATTGTCTGCCTGGTAAGCAGGAGGACCCATGTTCAATCTCCAGTATATGCTGGCCTTGGGCTGAGCCAGCTACTGAAATCAAGCATGGTGGCACATGCCTGTAATCCCAGCAATGAGGAGGCTCGCACATGAGGGTCACTACGAGTTCAAGGCTTCATAGCGAGACCCTGTACCAAGTAAATAAATAAATAAATAAATAAATAAATAAATAAATGTTTTTTTAAAAAAAGATTACTAGATAGAAGCATGTGGAATTGGTCAAAAATGTTATAAGAAATTAAAAAAGAAAAGAAACAAATTTAAACATTAACTAGTCTGTTCAATAGAGCAGCAGAAATCATCAGAATACTAAGCCAAGCTATCCTGTGCGTGAATGTGTGTGTGTGCATGTGTGTGTGTGTATCTTTTTTCACTCATTCTTTTGTCCTTTTCCCCATCCCAGTTCTTCCCATTGGACCAGATTCTTTTCCTTTCACTGTATCTATTGTACCTTTTGGATTTTATTTACTCTTTCAAATTCTTTCACTATGACAATATGATGTTTGCACATGCAGGTCTGATTTTTGACACTTGTAAGTATGATCTCTAGTTGCATGTAATCATCTTTAATACCTTCAATTATATATGTACATATACATATACATATACATATACGTACATATATATTTTAACAGGGAAGTAATATTCCATTGTATAAATATACCAAATGTTTTCTATCTATTCTTTAGTAAATTGACATTTGGGTTGTTTCCAAGGTTTAGCTATGACAAATTGCGCTGCTATAAACATTGTGCCCATTTATCACTGTGCTATGATGTTTTCAATTCTGGAAAAACACCCAGGAGGGGAATAGCTGGGTTGAATGGGACCTCCAACCCTAACTTCTTGGGAATCTCCACACTGATTTCCATAGTGGTTGTCCCAGTCTACACTCCCGCCAGCAGTGGAGAGGGGTTCCCTTTTCCTCACGGCTCTTCCAGCATTTGCTATTGGTTGATGTCTTGATAATAGCTCTTCTTTCTAGGTTGGCATGGAATCTCAGCATTTTTATTTGCATTTCTCAAATGATCAAAGATGTTCAACATTCTTTCATATATTTATTTGTCATTTGTATTTCTTTACCTGAGAAGTGTATATTATCTAAAATGCCCATTTTTTTATTGGGTCTTTGAATTTGGGGGACCTGACTTTTAAAAATTCTTTATATATTCTAGTTAGACGTCCTTTGAGAGATATTTGGCTAATTTTTTTCCAATTAGTGGGTTATATTTTTATTCAGTTGGTAATTTCTTGCTATGCAGGAACTTTTTGAAAAGATGAGATCTCAGTTGTTGATTCTTTGAATTATTTCTCATGAAGTTTGGTTTTTGTTCGTGAACTCCTTGCCTACCCACTTTCTCTTCCAGTAGGCTTAGTATTTCTTAGTATTTTTAATGTTGAAATCTTTGGTCCATCTTGACTTTAGTGCATGGTGATAGACATGGGTCTAGTTTCTAGCCTTCCACATATGAAAAAGTAGTTTTTCCAGCACCATTTTTAAAAGAATTTTATTTTTTTTTTCTTGTTTCAGAACTTTTGTTTGTTTGTTTATTTTTATGGCCGGCTCAGCCTGCCCTGAGGGCAGGGCTGGCGCAGCATGTGGTGCCAGGGATTGAACCACGGTCCCTGCAGCCGCCCAAGCTTTCCTAAGCAGGCGCTTTAGACCACTGAGCCATCCTGCTGGGCCCCTCAGCACCATTTATTTAAAAAGCTATCTTACTTCCAGCAAACATGTTTGGCCCCTTTGTTGAAGATAAGGAGGTTGAGTGTGTTTGTAGTCGTGCCTGTATCTTCTAATTGGCTCCATGGATCCTCAGCTCTGTTCTTTTTTCCCCCAATACCATCATAATTTTATCGCTGTTTCTTTGTAGTATGATTTAATGTCAGGGATTGTGATGCCACCTGCTTTTCCTTTGTTGTGCTCACTTCCTTTTACTATGCTAGCTCTCTTTGATGTCAGACAAATTTCAGGAATGTTTTCTCTAGATTTCTGAGGTGTACTAATGGTATTTTAATCAGGATTATACTGCATCTGTATAACAGTTTTGGGGGTATGTCCATTTTCACAGTGTTTGTTGCTACTGTCCATGAGCAAGAAATATCTTTCCATTTTCTGAAATCCTCTTTAATCTCTTTTTGTAGAGTACTGTTTCACTGTGTTGATCTTTTTTTGTTGTTGTTGTTAATTTGATTCCTAGGTATTTCATTGTTTTTGAGTGTGTTTTTTTTATTATTTGTACCAGGGATTGAACTCAGGACCTTGTGCTTGCCAGGCAAATACTTATTCTGTTGAACTATCTCCACAGCCCTTTGCGTGGTATTGTGAAGAGTGCACTTTACCCTATTTGTCCCTCAGTGAGTTTGTTGTTTGTGTAAAGGAATGTTATTGATTTCTGAATATTGACCTCGTTTCCTGCTATGCTAGTTTGTTTATTAAATGTGCAGTTCTTTTGGTAGAGCTTTGGAGTCTTCTACATAGAGTATCATGCCATCTGCAAATACTGATAATTTTAGTTATTCCTTTCCAATCTTTATTCCTTTCATTTCCTTCTCTTGTCTAATTGCTCAGCCAATGTTTCCAGAACTGTACTGAATAGGAGTGTTGACAGTGGACATCCTTGTTACTAATTTTAAAGTGATGGCTTTCAGTTTATGTCCATTTAGTAAGATGTTGGCTATTGGTTGGTCATGGTTGGCTTTTATCAGATTGAGGTAAAGACCATCTGTTCTTATTTTCTGTGTTTTTTTTTCTTATCATGAATGAGTGTTGGGCTTTGTCAAAAGCTTGCTGTTCATCTATATAGATGATCACGTGGTTTTGTCTTTTGCTCTGTTGACGTGGTATATTACATTTATTGATTTGCATATATCGAGCCATAACTACATTCCTGGGATAAATCACACTTGATTATAGTGCGTAATCTTCTTGATGATTTGCTACCTTCTGATTGCTATGATCTTATTGAGGATTTTGCACCCGTGTTCATCAGGGACAGTGACCTATAGTTCTCTTTTTTAGTTGGGTTTTTCTCTGGTTTTGGTATCAGGATAATACTTGCATCTAGGAATGAGTTTGGGAGAACTTCTTCCCTTTCAATTTCCTTGAAGATCTTGAGAAGAATCTTCATTAAACATTCTCTAAATTTCTTTTAGAATTCAGATGAGTATTCAATAGGATCCAACCTTTTCTTGTCAGTTGGTTTTTTATTACATTTTTAATTTCATTGACTGATACTAGATTATTCAGAATTTTTATATCTTCTTGATTCAGGTTTGGTCCTTCATATGTATCTAGGAATCTTTCCATTTCTGATATGTTTTCCATTCTATAAGATTAAAGATTTTTTTGAGGTAGGCATTGATGATCTTCTGAATGTGTATAGGGTCTGTCAGATTATATCATTTTCATGCTTTATTGAATGAATTTGATTTTTCCCCCTATTTTTGTAAGGTTGGCTAGAGATTTAGTGACTTTGCTTATTCTTTTTGAGAATCAGGAATTAATTAATTAATTTGATACAGGATCTTGTTATGCAGTTTGAATTTATAGTGAACCTCCTGTCTGAGCCTCTGCAGCACTGGGATTACAGGTGTACACCACCATGTCCAAGGTTCTGGGGTTGGCATGACATGTGGTACTGGGGATCAAACTCAGATCCTTGTACTTGCCAGGCAGGTGTTTAGACAGCTGAGTTATCTCCCCAGCTCCTTGTACTGTATTCTTGCTCTCTATTGCATGAATTTATGCTCTCATCTTTAAAATTTCCTTCCTTGTTTGAGCTTTGGGAATGACTTTTCCCTAAGACTCGAGGTGCAGCATAATGTTTTTTATTTGGGATCTTTCTGCTTTCTTTTATTTAAATTGTATAAATTTTAATGAGAAAGAAATAACAATGAGACAGTTTGATAACATGTTTGTAGGACAGCCAAAATAATTAATACAATGCATATTGTTGTCTTCGTTGTAATTGTTGAGAGTACAAGACGCAGACATGATAACTTTTCTAAACACTATTAGTACAAATATTTCTTCGCATTGAAAAAAAGAAAGCAGTTGTATGCATAGTCCAATAGTCCATAATCATAGTGGGTTATCAGCAGGACTGGCACTGTCAGAAACTGTTGACTTGAGCCTTTTACAGCTCAGCATATTAATATGGCTTTGCTTTTTTGTACCTTGTGATCAAATTTTTCTGCTGGATGTTAAGACCCAGCTAAAAGACCTATATAACAAAACATGTAACTTTTGTATCTGACAAGGTCAGCCAAATCCCTTCAGGTTTTATCCTAAAACCATGTACAGCATTTTGTACAAGTTTTGTCAGTGTTAGCCATCTGGATAAGTCACAGCCATCGCTTGACCAATTTGGTCTCTGTGAAATCCTGAGAAAATGTTTTCTCTCTAGGTGACTCTCCTTAGGCACCCTATGTATCATTGATCTCTTTCCTCTGTAGCCCCATAATCTCCTAGAACAGAAAATGTGGGACAACACTGAGTTATAGGATGTTACAGTACAGGTTCTCTTATGTCCTGAGGCTAGGTCCAAAATATTGGCTATCCTTGTAGCCCTTCTTTTTCTCTAATTTTAGATCTGCAAACTTAAGTTGTTAACCCTCCAGAAGAGAAGCTTAGTGGTATTATTACCCTATAGCATAAGCATTGGAGCTTAAATCACTCTCTTTGTGAATATCAAACACCTTAGACTTAACATGGAACTGGTATTTTCCATCAAACATTTATATTTTAATAAATCTATATAGAATATGATAAAAAATTACACATTTTTATAGAGAAATTTAGCAACCTAATACAAAATTGTAGCAGGTCCATCCTATGGCATTTTTCTCATCTCTTTTTCTCTTTTATTACCTTTTTTTCTGCTTTCTTGATGCAAGAATGTACTGCTATAAATTTCCTTCTTTTCTCTTTCTTTCTTTCTTCCTTCATTCCTTTCTTTCTTTCTTTCTTTCTTTCGAACCAAGGATTGAACTCAGGACCTTGCACTTGCCAGGCAGGCACTTGTGCTCCTGAGCTATCTCCCTGGCCCTAAATTTCCATTTTAAGACTTCTTTCATTACATCTACCTTTCTGATTGATTATAAATATTGTTTATTTCTTCTTTAATTTCACCTATGGCCCATTAATTCTTTAGAAGAGTATTATTTAATTTCTATGTGTTTATAGAGTTTTTAATATTCCTTTTGTCAGTTTCCAGTTTCATTGCAGCATGGTCAGATAATATGCGTGGGATAATTTTATCTCCTTTGCGTTTACTTAAACATGTTCTATGTGCTACTACATGTTTTATTTTGGAGAGTGTCCCAGGTGCATCAGAGAAATATGTGAGTTCTGATGTTGTTGCATGGAACAGTTTGTGAAGGTCTACTAATTCCATTCCTTCTCAAGTGTTGTTTAGTTCTATTATTGCTTTGCTAATTTTTTGCCCAGTTGATCAATCTCTTGTGTAAATCAGGTGTTAAAGATCCCCATTACAATTGCATCATTTCTCATTTGATTTTTCATGTCTGTTAAGGTTTGTCTTACATAGTCAGGTGCTCCTACATTGAAGGTATATATGTTTATGACTGTTATCTCTTCTGTTGCAGTTTTGCCCAGAAAAGTATGTAGTGACCTTCTTTATCTCTTGATAATTCTTGGTTTGAAGTTCACATTGTTAGCAACCAGATTACCTACCTCTGCTTTTTTTCTGACTTCCTGTTACATGGAGTATTATTTTCCATCCTTCAAATCTATGAATTTCCTTTTGAGGGAAATGTGTTTCTTGTGTATAGTATATTATTGGTTGTTGTTTCTTCATGCACTCTGCTAGTCTACTTCTTTTGATTTGTGAGCTGATACCATTCATTTTAATGGTTAAAACTGATATGTATTGGCTTACCTCTGTCATGTTATTTTCCTGCTATAGATTCCCTACTTTTCCCTTCTGTTTAATTGCTTGTTCTGCTTGGTGCTCCCTTTCTCTTATTGTTCTTGAGGTTTTGGTAGCTTTTGTTTCTGTCTTGAATATCTGTTGATACTCTTTGTGGGGTTGGTTGGGTGGTCATGAATTTCTTCAGTTGTTCTTTGTCATAGAAGAATCTTATTCCTCCATTAAATTTGACTTTATTTTGTAGGGAACATCAATCTGGTTTGGAAATTGTTTTCTTTTCTTTCTACAAGATCTTCATGACTTGATAGTTTGTGTTGAGAGGTCTGACCTCACCTAATGGGCTTTCATTTCTAGGTGATTTGTTTCTTTTCTCTAACAGCATCTGATACTCTTTTCTTTTGTGGTATTTATGGGGTCTTGACTTTTATGTGTGTGTGTGTCTGTGTGTTTCCTTTCATGGTCACTAGCTGTAATGCTCTTTTTAAGGTTTTGAAGTCTATCTTTAGCTTTGTTTGAGTGATTTTGCCAGCTTTTAGTGAATTCTTAATTTCCTGGATATCTGTTTGAACCTGTTTCATGAATTCTAATTCTTTCCTCTATTATTCATTCAATATTTCTATCATTTTATATTCTCTTCCATTTTCTAAAAGATTTATTTGTTTATTTATTTAGTACAGGATCTCACTGCATATCTCAGACTCATAGTGATCCTCAGTGTAAGCCTCCTCAGTACTGGGATTACAGGTATATACCACCATGTCCAGCTTCAGGTGCTGGCATAACAAGGGCCTGGCATGAGATGTGGTACTAGGGATTAAACCCAGATCCTTGGTCTTGCCAGGCAGGTGTGTAGACCACTGAGCTATCTCTTTGGCCCCAATACCCTCTTCTTTTATATTTTTGTCTCCTTTAGATGTGCTGAGCAATTTTTTCATGATTGTTATAATTTTTTCTAACCTGAGACTTACTGATGATATAATTTCTTTTCTATCCCCTTACTTCATTTGCTATCTTTTCAGAAATTTCAGGTGTGTGACTTTGAAGTTCTCCAGAACCTGATCTCCTTGGCTATTCTGGGTGTGCTGGAGTTCTGAGATTGGCTTATGCTCCTTCACGTTGACATTTTTGAAACT
Source organism: Myocastor coypus (assembly GCA_004027025.1). Lineage (NCBI taxonomy): Eukaryota > Metazoa > Chordata > Mammalia > Rodentia > Myocastoridae > Myocastor > Myocastor coypus. The sequence goes on along the minus strand of PVJA010002147.1, from coordinate 8,323 downwards.
CCCAATGTTCATCTGGGCTCAACAGCAATGGTAGGGGCTATGTCAGCCATGAGTCAGCAAGGCTCCCAAGACAGTGGTGGCTGGGAGTAGGCTCTCCAGTGCTCCATACTGTAACATCCTGTAACTCAGTGAACATTTTCTATTCAAGGAGAACCTGGGGCTACAGAGGAAAGAAATCAATGATGTATAGGGTGCCTAAGGTGAGTCACCTAGAGAGAAAACATTCTCTCAGTATTTCACAGAGAGCAAATTGGTCAAGCAATGGCTGTGACTCATCAAGATGGCTGATACGGACAAAACTTGTACAGATTACTGTACATGGTTTCAGGGTAAATCCTGAAGGGATTTGGCTGAGCTTGTCAGACACAAAAGTTACATGTTTTGTTATATAGGTCTTGCTTGAGCTGGGTCTTAAGTCCTGGGCTTAGCATGTGTTCTGCAAAGGTGGTGTTGGGGTGAGCCTCAGGTCAGCAAAGCTCTCACAATGATGGCTATCAGGCTGAAGCACTGAAAGGCTCCTGTGATGGTGGGGGTACCAGGACAGTACTGGCCAATACTTCCATAATGGTGGGTGGGTCAATTACTGCTCAGAGCAGCTCCCCTGATGGTGGGGTAGTGGAGCAGGACAGGGCTTACCATTACTATGAGCTGTTTGGGGCTCAGCCAGCCTTCTATGGCTTTGGGGGACATAGAATACTGGACAACTAATTTGAAGGCACCAATATGCAACATAACAGGTGAATTTCTATTATTGTATTTTGTGAAATTCTGTATTGTGTCTAATTTTTTTCATGATTTGTCCTTAGAAAATAATAAGATGCCCATAAAAAATAGACTATGCTCATAGCAACAACAGAGTTTACCATATCCAAGGAAATGGCAGCCCTGCGGAATGATCACTCATACCATACAGCAATAAAACCAGAAACCGATAATAGACACATTCTAGGCATAAAATAGCTTCTTTTTCTTTCACTTTTCCTCTCCTCTTAACTTTTTCACGTAAGGAAAATCATACAGGGTTCAAGCTTGTGTGTCCTGTTTGCTTAATATTATGGTTTCAAGGTGTATCCATTTTCCTTGAAATGTCTTGAGTTCATGTTTCTTTACAGCAGAGTAGCATACTATTGTGTATAAGCACTATATTTTCTTTTTGTATTCATCTATTGATGATCATATAGGCTGTTTCTAAGATTAACTATTATGAATTATGCTGCTATAAACTAAGGGATACACACCTCACTGTGGCAGAATGTTTTTAACTGTCTTGGGAAAATACCCAGAAGATGGATTGTCCCTCTTGACAAAAGTCTTCCTTGTTGTATTTAACAAATGATATGAACACTTGTATGAATGATTGTCTTTAATAGTCCATCATTAAATACCATAGCAGTACCACTTCCATTCGGTGCTTCTTACGCTGAGTTATTTGGGGAACTGCCTGTTAGATGATGCTGTGCCCCCCTGCAGCCAGATAGGTTGTTATGGTTTAGACCTAAAATGCCCTGCAAATGTCGTGTGTATCTGGAAGGAGAATGGGCCATGGGGTGCTATACTCATAGGTGAATTGGTCTACAGATGAGTTCAAAGTCAACTTGCCATTAGGAGGTGTGGCCTGGTTAGAGGAAGTTTCCTGAGGGCATGACCCAACAGAGTACACTGCACACTCCCTTCTGAGTCTAACCTCCCCCCTCCTTGCATCCTGGCTGTCCTGGGTGGTGCGCCTTTTCTTCCAGCATGCCACTCTGCCACCCTACTGTTGCCCTGGAGATGGCTGGTGATACTCTAAAGCTATGAGCCCCAAATCAACTTCTTTTCCTTAAGTTGTGAGTGCTGAGCATTTTGTCCCTGCAAGAAAATGTGACTAAGACACAACCCTTGCTGATCTTTCTTTTTGTGCCTAAACTATGTGAGGCAATTGATAAACGTGTGCAATGAATTCTTTCCCTTCAGATGCCCTCTGAAGGCGATTACAAAGGCAGCAGGCAAAGATGTGGTGGGCTGGCAGGACTGGAGGCCAGGGTCCTGAAGGAAAAGAGCACAGTCAAGGCCCAGAGGCCCAGGCGTTGCAGCCATACTTGAAGAAGATCAAGGGTCCAGCTGACTGAATCGCAGGATACATACAAGGAAAGAGGGGGGGGGGGCCCTGGCTCATGTGACAGGGCCCTTAAAAGGGAGGGTTTGAATTCAATTGATTTGGCTGCCAGTGGAGGGCCCCTGAAGGCTCTTAAGAAAGACAGTGATGAACAGAAGCTGTATATCTCTAAGATGTATCTGGAAATGGCATGAAGCCCTGGCTGAAGAAAGAAAGGAGATTAAAAAGATAGCACTTCAGCGGCTTTGCAGTAATCCAGCAAGATAATGAAAGCCTGAACTAAAGTGGTGGAGGGGCAAGACTCAAGAAGCATTCAAAAGTTATTGATCATTTCTTCAGCCACAACAGATAATACCATCCTGAGTCTCATTACTATTTTTTATCATTGACGCTATAGGTGGCTATGACTGGTTATAAGGTGATCATATTCTTTTACTGTGAATATATTAAATATTCAGAGACACTGAGCTTCCCAGAAATGCACAGTGTATAGATAATTTACAAAACAGATAGAATTAAATCATAGAATAAACCAAAATGCTGAACTGAAGAGCCTTGTTGGCTGGAAACAGTAACTTCCCATAAAGATGTCTGTTTAATTAAAAATGAACTTCAGGTGGTTGCGCTGACTGTCTCTTCTTTTTTTTTTTAATTTATTTTTAATTTATTTTTATTTAATTCTTTTATTTTTTTCTTGTTTCAGAACCTTTGTTTGTTTATTCACTCATTTTTATGGCCGGCTCAGCCCGCCCCGAGGGCAGGGCTGGCGCAGCATGTGGTGCTGGGGATCGAACCGCGGTCCCTGAAGCCGCCCAAGCTTTCCCAAGCAGGCGCTTTAGACCACTGACCCATCCTGCCGGGCCCCTGTCTCTTCTTATAAAACACATCTGCAGGTTTTTTCCCCACCAAAAAAATCCTAGTCTCATAAATTAAAGACTTTGTTAAAAATTTCTCTGGGAAGGCAATAATAAAACACAGTGGGCCTCTGTTGTGTGTATGAAGCAATTATCTAGAAGAGCATTCATTGACCAGGTGCTGTTAATCAGTATCCACACAAGTAGATGTTAAAACCACCAAGAATCCAACAGCTTCTCACAAAAGAGAATAGTTTCAGAGATTAGTTTAGGTTCTGCAGACAGTCTCAGAGGGACTTTACTTCCCTGGAATTCCTTTCTTCTCCTCAAAAGCACAAGGGAACCCTTTGATCGGAGGATCAGAGACTGCAGCTGTACTTGGAGAAGAGAAAAGTGTCCAGTTGACTGAATCACAGGATACACCCAGGGAAAGGAGGGGGGACTTCAGAACCTTGGACAGTGTCTTTGAAAGGGAGGGTCTGGGAAGTCACCTCCTCCTCCAACTCCAAGGAAGAATCAAGAGATCTATGCTAATTAACGTTTTCTGTCACCAAGTCTCCCACCTTCAAATGTTTCTATTTCTGCAGCAGCTCATGACTTGGCACAGAAAACCTATAGACTATCACTAGTTTAAATAGATAAAATATTGAGGATATTTATTTACTCTTATGACAAGAAGCCTAAATGTGAAGCAAACCCAGCTATGGATGGGGTCTGGCCTCCAAGTCTCGGCTCTCTTAACTCAGCCGGTGAAGGTTACTAGCAGATCCTAGGACAAGATGTTTCTCTTCTCATGTGAAATAGGAAGTAGGAAGTCTCTTGTTTGATGTAACTGAGTTAATTTAGGACAAGTGCTCAATCTGAGTGAATAACTAAGAGAAGAACTTTTTAATTATGACTTAATGCTTGATTTAATTTTGTGAAAAAGGTACAGACATCCTAAACCTGGGCTGCATTATCCACCATTCTTGTACCAGAGTAGATATCCAGAAATGGATGTGTTCTTTAGGAAGGCAGGAATTAGAGATAGGGAAGACACGAATGCTGGTGCCAACAGATGTTAAAATTCATACGTCAACTGAGAAAACAATTTGATTTGTGAGTTTTAAGACAGTTTATGCTGCAGAAATTTAAAATAAGTGACAGAGAGAAATACCAAACTGACTAGATGAATCAATCATTTCAGGAACAGAAGATAGTAGAGAGAACAGAGATTGAGAGAAGATTTAGTATGAAAGATTTTTAAAACAAATTGCTGGCATGTTGTTTCAAACCCTCACACTAAGAAAAGGGGTGCAAAATCAGTATCAGCTGAGTAAGAAGGACTGCAATGAAATGACCGGCTGGTTTGCTGTTTCCTCTGCAGTTAGACAATCAGGATGGATGTGCTTTGGCTCTTGCCCCAGAGATCCAGAAGCTAGAGGTGGGCTTGCAGGTGGATATTTGGTGACTGAGTGAAGGAGCATCGCTGCGGCAGAACGATATATCTGTATTCTAATGGGGCAGAGGAGTGTGGAAGTGTTCTCTGGGGCAGGGAGGCGGGGTGCACATGTGCACCTGAGAGGAAGGGTGCGAATCCTCTTAGGTCCCTTCCATTGAAGGTCAGTGGAACAGTGATCCTTAATAGAAATGACTCTGAAGTGGTTTAGCATCCCCTCCAGCTTGTAGCTGAAGAAAATGAAGGAATAGCACGTATTTGGCTGGATCAAAACAATGCAAGTGAAAGATTATTACAATGTTGAGATGTTTAAAGAATGGCCCAGAGTGAGTTAACTGTACACATAGATCAGAACTTTATTTAAAAATTAACAACAACAACAAAAAAACACACCAAAAACAAAAAAAGGAGTGGCCAAATAGCTCAGTGGAAGTGGATTAAAGGACCTACTGAGGCAGACGCAGTGGCCCAGATTCGATCCACAGCATGGCATGCAGGCTCTGACCCTGGGGAGCACTGAAACAGTGATTGAGACTGGGTGTGGTGGTCCATGCCCGTAATCCCAGCGCTTGGGAGGCTGCAAACTGGAGAATCACTGTGAGTCCAAACTACATAGTGAGACCCACTAGGCCCTGTATTAAAATACAAAAAAAAAAAAAAAAAAAAAAGCAACACCATACAAACACAGATCTATAAAATTCTAAAATGTTGCAATGTTTCATCTTGGATTTAGTTAGCAAAGACCAAAATAAGCTAATTTGCTTCTCACTGAATAAAAATAACGGACTAAGTACTGAGCTCCTCTGTGTGAATTAAATAACCAATGCCTTGGTCACCATGTTGGTAATATCTGGGGTACTCATCTTGGTACACGCTGACACTCATCTGGGTATTCTGTCTCATAATCACTATCACTGATCTCTACGCATTTATCCTTCTGCATTGGCTTCCGTTGTGAATGATGGGTTCTGTTAGAGCAGCACAGCATTCGGAATCACACATTTTCCATCCAATTCCACACACACTCGTTCATTTCTGCAAAGCAACTTTGTTGGTCCCCATCTGTAGGGAAATGGTCAAATTGTCCACTGGCCGCAATGCTGTGTTGGTGCCCAAGTGTGGCTTCATATTAGTCTGTCTGATCAACTGGTTATCAGTTTGCCTTTTGGGATCCTAAAGTTGTCCCCAATTCCATAGGCTATCATGCCTGTTGGGCTGGCACATTTGCTCGGTTCCATCTGCAAACCAATTACACTTTGGCCATCCTTCAATTTTTCTTTGTCAAAACATCTTGCTTTTGCCAGGCGTGGTGGCGCACGCCTATAATCCTAGCACTCGGGAGGCTGAGGCAGGAGGATCAGTGCGAATTCAAGACCAGCCTGGGCTACAAAAGTGAGCTCAGGACCAGCCTCAACTGCATAGCGAGACCCTGTCTCAAAAAGACAAAAAAAAAAAAAAAATCTTGCTTTTGTCTCCACACTTAACTTTAATGCCAATAGAGGTGGAGAAATTCTTTTGTTTTAGCCAGACCTGCTAGAAACACCAGTGTAGTCTGAACCTGGGTGATGTTTATATGCTCAAAAACATGATTTGCTTCATACCATAAGCCCAAATATTGGCCAGTATTTCATGAAGTAGCCAATATTTTCCAACTGAGGTCAATTTAATAAGGACCCATTCATTGACCTTCTTCATGGACACTGGCTGGAACTTCTGTACCAGTTCACAGAGGATGATGCCATCTTTCAGAAGTTGGCTCCAGTGCTGAGCCTGTCACTTCTTTTACCCAACTATGAAGACATTCTTCTGCCTGGTGATCACACTTGGAAGCGACTTTGTTCTTGACCTCAGCCAAGAGCCCATAGGAAGGACCCTTGGTGAAACAGGTCATGGTGACACATTTGCCCCATCCAGTCGTTATGAAGTCCTTTCACAGAAGTACTGGTCAAGAGTCTGGGGAAATACCTCAATGGTCTATGTGCCTGCTTGGCAAGCTCAGGGACTAGGTTTTGATTCCCAGTAACACACGCTGTGCTGGCCACACACTGTGCTGGCCACTGTAACTGCGAGTGGTGGCACACACCTGTAATCTCCGTGCTGGGGAGGCTGAGGCAGGAGGGTAACTATGAGTCTAAGCTGCGTAGCAAGACCTGTACTATACAAATAAATACATCTTAAAAAAATAGTACTGGTCAAATGAGGACTTTCCTAGCCCCATCCTTTTCAACCTCCTGGATCAAGGAGATTATGGAGCCACAGAGGAAAGTGATCCAAGACATAGAGTGTGCCTAAGGAGAGTCACCTAGAGAAGAATAATCTCTTAGGCTCTCATAGAGAGCAAATTGGTCAAGCAATGGCCGTGACTCATCCAGATGGCTGACACTGACAGAAGATCTACAAGGTGCTGTATGTGGTTCCAAGATAAATCCTGAGATTGGGCTGACCTTGTCAGATAACAAAAATTATACTTGTATTTATACAGGTCTTGTTTTAACTTGGTCTTAACCATCCAGCAGAAAAGTGTAGCCATGAGGTATAAAAGTAATGCCATACTAATATGCTAAGCTGTAAAAGGCTCAAATGAACTACAATTGACAACTACCAGCTGTGCTAAAAATGTACTACTATTGTGGACTGTTGGACTATATAGGGTTGATTACATTGAATTTAAGTACCTACAGTCTCAAGACTGACATCAAGTATAGAAAAGTCCTTTAAAGACTTCTCCAAATACAGCTTCTCCAACTGCAATGAAACATCCATCTTTGACAGAATAATACAAAAAAGGGGGATATGTTGGGAGCCTCAGGAAGCCAGGAAACTGATCAAGTGTGTGTAGGTAGGATTGAGCCTCAGTGCCTAAAGCAAACAAGCTACCCCAGTGCTGAGAAAAAAACAAAACAAAACAAAACAAAACAAAAAAAAACATCCTGTCTGGTTCAAGCCAGCTATTAGTCACTAAGCAACCTTGTGTCATGTGATATAAACTTTGCAAAAGTATAAATAAAGGATCGTTTTTTGTGTAGTCTTGCCCATCAGGCTGACTGGCGACCACCTAGCCCAGCTTTTGGTTTTCTTGTCTATCTTTCTCATTTCTACTGCTGTGTCTCCCCGGGGTAGAATCATTCGGAATAAGACCAATGAATCCCTGAAGAGTTTCAGTTGCTGCAACTGACCATTTTAAATTATTAACTTGACACTATGATTGCATCCTAAAGTGATTATTAAACCCTTTTGAGTTGAGAAAGTCTACAAAATCACGTGCTTTCTAAGAGTTTCATCTTTCTGTGGCAACAATGAACATGATCTGGAGGGGCAAAAGTGAACTGTTTTTTAAATATTTATTTTTATTCATTTTAATGAGAAAAAACAGCAATGAACAGTTTCAAAACAAGTAAGTAGGATGGTTACAACAATTAATATCATGCATATTGTTGTCTTCATAGTAGCTATTCAGAGGACAAGATGCAGGCCTGATATCTTAAACATATACTTACAAGTGAAATAAACTAGACATACATGTGTAAATATCGTATAGTCTCCCTAGCGTAAGAACCCAAAAGAATAAATAAAAATGAAGAGGCACAACACAGCTGAATGGAAATCAAGGACTTAAAGGTCAAGCAACAAAGTGATTCATAGGATTCCATCATTTTTCCGTTCTCCTCTATTTTTTATCAGTGTCTCTTTAGAAGCACTTAGAACTTCTTCTTCTTCCTGTTCTTGTTCTTGCTCTTGTTGTTGTTGTTGTTGTTGTTCTTCTTCTTCTTCTCCTCCTCCTCCTCCTCCTCCTCCTCCTCCTCCTCCTTCTCCTCCTCCTCCTTCTCCTCCTCCCCCTCCTTCTTTTTTGTGGGACAGGGGTTCAAACTCATGACCTTGCACTTGCCAGGCAGGCACTCGTGCCACGGAGCTATCTTCCCAGCCCCTGAACTTCTT